>JAGFNQ010000331.1:116313-185612 GCA_024364735.1 Boesenbergia rotunda | reverse complement strand
AGAGGGGTCTTGGTGGGTTTCGGCTAGGAGAAGGAAGAGGAGGAGAAGAAGAATGGACTTGGTGGAAGAAGAAAAGAAAAGAGTAACTTCCATGCCTCCTCTCTCATCTATTCTTTATACCACATGAAGGAGGGAAAGTGAAGGGTCATGGTATCTCGTCTCTTGATGACTATTCACTTCCCTGAGCCTTAACCAAAATCCTCTTCATTCTCTACTAGCACTCCCTTGCTATGTGAATTGGTTAGTACATGCATGGTGTTATACTAGGTCCAAGGTTCAATCCTTGGTGCATGCACTTTATTTTTATTTTTATTTTAAATTTATTTTTCTTTTAAATTTCGGCAATGCCCCCTAAGGCATACCCATAGCCATGCTAATATTCCTAATTTAAACCCATTTCTATTTATATTAAATTCTACCTAAAATCCACTAATAAACATGGTACTAGAAAACCCATGTAATGTCCATTAGCACTTAACTTCTTATTTTATATCGAAAATCATGGATCACCATGCTAAGGTTTATACTAGTGTCCCTGTGTTCCTCGAAAATTTATCTACACATGATCAATATTTTTTTTTAAAGAAAATATTGAGACAATTTTTCGGGTCGTTACAATCCCCCATACCTCGTGAAAGTTCGTCCTCGATCTTAGAATAGCTCCGGGTACTTGTGCCTCATCTCGTCCTCGCGTTCCTAGGTAGCTTCCTCGAACCTTTGACTTTTCCATAGGACCTTGACTAAGGGTAGCTCCTTGTTCCTTAGCTTTTCGATTTCCCGATCCAAGATCCGGATAGGTCGGCTTTCAAAACTCAGGTCCTCCTGAACTTGTACTGTCTGTGGCTCGATCACTTGCTCTGTATTTGGAATACAGTTCTTAAGCATTGACACATGGAACACATTATGAATAGCCGACATCTCTTGAGGCAGCTCTAGCTCATATGCCACCTTGCTGACTCTTTCCAGTATCGGGTACGATCCCACATACCGCGGACTTAGTTTTCCTTTCTTCCCAAATCTCGTTACTCCTTTCATAGGAGCCACCTTGAGGAATACCAAATCTCCAACCTCAAATTCCAGTGGCCTACGCCGGACATCTGCATAACTCTTCTGCCGGCTCTGAGCAGCTTCTATTCGTTGTCGAATGTTCTGTATAGCTCGGGTGGTGTCGTCAATGAGATCCGTCTTGAGCCCCATTTCCTTCTTTTCACCACCTTCGTACCAACAGATTGGGGACCTACATCTCCTCCCGTACAAGGCTTCGTAGGGTGCCATTCCGATAGTAGCTTGGTAGCTATTATTGTATGCGAATTCCGCTAAACATAGATATCGACACCAACTTCCTTTGAAATCCAGGGCACAAGCTCTCAACATATCCTCCAGTATTTGATTCACTCGTTCAGTTTGCCCGTCAGTCTGAGGGTGAAAAGCGGTACTAAACCGTAGTTTTGTGCCAAGAGACTTCTGAACACACTCCCAAAAATGTGAGGTAAAACGACCATCCCTATCTGAGATGATAGTTTTGGGAACTCCATGAAGTCTAACTATCTCCTTAGCATATAATTGAGCTAGTTGCTCAATTGAATAGGTCATCTTAATTGCTAAGAAGTGAGCAGACTTCGTCAACCTGTCCACTATTACCCATATTGCGTCATATCCGTTCGTAGTCTTGGGAAGTCCTGAGATGAAATCCATAGAGATATCTTCCCATTTCCATTCCGGAATTGGAAGTGGCTGTAGAACTCCTTCGGGTCGCTGGTGCTCCGCTTTCACTCGTTGGCAGGTCAGGTAAGTGCTAACATGCTGAGCCACGTCTCTCTTCATACCGAACCACTAGAATTTCTCCTTCAGGTCTTGATACATTTTGGTGAATCCCAGATGCATTGAATAAGGGGTTCCGTGAGCTTCCGCTAATATTTCTTTCCGCAGCTCCGGATCATTAGGGATACATAGTCTATCCCTAAGGTATAGTACTCCCCCGTCGGTGATACGAAAACCATCGCCCTTTCCTTCTAAGATCTCCTGCCTGATTCTCTGAACACTCGGATCACCATTTTGTTTTTCCCGTATGTCCTCGAACATCATCGGTGCCATGGTCATGGTAGAAAGTCGTCCGGAGATGACCTCGACTCCAAAATTAATAATTTCTCTTTCGAGTGGCCGGGGTAATATAGATATGGACATCAAGGTGGCACTTGACTTCCGGCTGAGGGCATCAGCCACTTTGTTTGCCTTCCATGGATGGTAGAAGATCTCGCAGTCGTAGTCCTTCACCAGCTCAAGCCATCGGCATTGTCACATATTCAAGTCTTTCTGAGTGAAGAAGTATCGCAGACTCTGGTGGTCTGTATAAATCCTACACTGTGCTCCATACAGATAATGCCTCCATATCTTAAGAGCGAAGACCACCGCGGCCAATTCTAGATCGTGAGTGGGGTAGTTCTGTTCATGTTCCTTGAGTTACCTAGAGGCATAGGCAATGGCCTTACCACTCTGCATAAGTACAGCTCCAAGTCCCAGTTTGGAGGCATCACTGTACATATCAAAACTCTGATTACTTTCCGGAAGGGTAAGAATTGGAGCACTGGTAAGTCTCCTTTTAGCTCCAAGAAACTCCTTTCGCAGTTCTCCGTCCACTCGTACTTTTTATCTTTCCGGGTGAGAGCCGTTAGAGGGGCTGCAATCCTCGCAAAGTCCTCCACAAATTTTCGATAATAGCCCGCCAGCCCGAGAAAGCTTCTAATTTCATTGGCGTTCTTTGGCCGGTTCCAGTTATTCACAGCTTCAATCTTTGTTGGGTCTACCATAACCCCGTCCTTGGAAATAATATGGCCCAAAAAACCCACTTGGTTGAGCCATAACTCGCATTTGGAGAATTTTGCGTACAGTTGCTTTTCCCGAAGAACCTGTAATACTATCTTCAGGTGCTCGGCGTGCTCTTCCTGGGTCCTTGAATAAATAAGGATATCGTCGATGAAGACAATCACAAATTTGTCGAGGAAGGACGAGAATACCCGATTCATAAGGTCCATAAACATAGCAGGAGCATTTGTCACGCCGAAGGGCATAACAACGAATTTAAAATGCCTGTACCTTGTTTGGAAGGCCGTCTTCGGAATATCCCCTTGTCTTACTCTAACTTGATGGTAACCAGACCTCAGATCAATTTTTGAGAAAACAGTGGCTCCCTTTAATTGGTCAAACAGGTCATCTATTCCCGGAAGGGGATACCTGTTCTTGATCGTTACGTTGTTCAGTGCTCGATAATCTATGCACATTCGCATAGATCCGTCTTTCTTCTTCACAAACAGTACCGGAGCTCCCCACGGGGAATGACTAGGGTGAATAAATCCCTTATCAAGCAATTCCTGTAGCTGTTCTTGAAGCTCCTTTAATTCAACTGGTGCCATACGGTAAGGTGCCTTGGAGATCGGGTTAGTACCAGGAACCAATTCGATCTCGAATTCCACCTCTCTTTCAGGAGCTAATCCTAGTAATTCATCTGGGAATACCTCTGGGTAATCGCATACAACCCTGACATCTTCTAGCTTCTGGTTCTTCATTTGACTGGCGTCAACCACATATGCTAGAAATCCAGTATATCCCTTGTCTAACATCTTCTGTGCTTAGAGAGTTGATAAAAATTCCCCGGTTCTTTTCCTTGGCTCTCCAACGAATTCAAACGTAGAACCTGCCTTGGGTCAAAAGACCACCTTTCGCTTACGGCACTCGATAGAAGCACCGTATTTGCCCAGGAAATCCATTCCCATTATAACATCATAATCTTGCATGTCGAGTACTATCAGATCGCAGTAGAGTTTCCTTTTACGATTCCGACCGGCACCGCACGCAGCATATGAGTGGATGTCATTATTTCTCCCGAAGGCAGGGTCGTTAAGAACTTGCCGTCTAACACTTGCGGAAACACATCTATCTTCTTGGTGTATGGCACAGAAATGAACGAGTGCGTTGCTCCAGTATCAAATAATGCAGTAGCGTACTAACTGAAAATAAGTATCTGACCTGTGACAACCGTAGAAGCTTCCGCAGCGTCCTCCTTGGTAACCGAGAAGACCCTGGCATTCGTCATAGTTGGTGGGGCCTCCAGCATCGGGGTACCTTCCAGCTCAGCTTGCATGTAGTGTAGTTTCGCTGGGGCACCTTGGTACTGGACGAGTGGTTGGGGAGGGGCTTGGTTCTTGGCAGGACAGTAAGCTGCCATATGCCCTTCCACTCCATAGGTGAAACACCGGTTCATACCTTTACGACATTCCCCGGGGTGCCCTTTTCCGCATGTCACGCACGGAAAAGGCTTGGCCTGTTTATTTGCTGGGCCCCCTTGGGGGTTGTTCCATGACTTTCGTTTACCACCTTGGTCTCCCTTCCAGTTAGTATGAGCACTCGGGGGTTTTTGCCCTCCTGAGCGATGATGAAAGGTAAAGCATCAAAAATAATGAAAGGAAGAATCGAGAATTTCGGAGTGAACTTGATCCTTACTTTCATTTAGCGCCTTCCTTTGCTGATTGATATTGTTTAGATAGTGCTCAGTGAGTAGGGCGCTACTAAACAACTCCTCAGCGGTCTGCGGTCTGTTAACTCCGCCGGCCACGTTTAGAGCTATTTCGGGCCGCAACATCTTCAGCATAAGTCAGACCCTTTCTTTCTCGGTGCAGACTAGCTCGGGGCATAGACGAGCCGGTCGATTGAATTTCTTCACGACTTCATTGACTGAGAGGTCGCCCTGTCGAAATTCCGTGAACTCGTCGTAATGTTTGTTTGTGACACGCATGTTAAAAAATTCTTCGAAGAACTCCGATTCGAAGTCTGACCACGTCATCTGGTTCACATGTCTTTTGGCCTTGACCCTTTCCCACCACATCCTAGCATCCCCAGAAAGGCAGAATGATGCGCACTTGATCTTCTCATGCTCAGGCCAGTCTAGCAGCTCCATTGTACTTTCCACTGTCTTGAGCCACACTTGGGCGTCCCATGGTTCGCCAGCACCCGAGAAATTTTTCGGTTTTAGCCTCAACCACTGGATCAGATAAGCCTCTTGTCGTGCTACAGTGGTCGGGCCGGTCGGAGGGGTTTGCGTAACTGTGGGCGCGACGGGTATAGCAGTCTGGTTCACTGGTGGAGTAGTAGAATTTTCTTGCTGATTCATCAAGGTATTAATGGTTTGCTGCTGCTCAGTAACTTGACGCTGGAGCTGGGTCACTAATTGCATCAGGTCAGGCGATGGAGTTGTCTCGTTAAGTCGGTTACTTTGTCTTCTAGCCATGCTTTCTTCACTAAAGACAAGTATGGCCAATATCAGTTTTTTTTTCTACCCCTATATCAACTCTAAAGTATTTGATTCATAAAAAGAGATAAATTGTCGTTCATAGTTACATATCCTAAAGTACTTTTCCATCATAAACATCGTTCATACTTGCATATTCTACAATCATAAGAGAACATAAGATATGCATAGAGGTACTTACTTGGAAGCGGTAGGAGGAAGGCTTGATGTGTGTGTAGTGAGATGGCAACCTGCTCTGATACCAACCTGTAACGCCCGCTCTTTTTTTTCCCCCGTAAGACGGCGTTACGCTAACATACATAGGGCATGTCAACATCATATTGCAGCGGAATAATTTAAAGCTTATACATACATGCACCTAACTATCCTTCCTACATGATGACATGGGAACATGGCATATTAACATCATACTTAACATCATATTATAACCCCACATAAGTCATCCGTAACATACGTAGCAAGTGTAATTTGTTCTTGACAAAACCATCATAAGTTTAACATAAGACTTGCAAAATCTAGAACATGTGACGAAGTATAAATATTAAAACTTTTCTTTCCTTGGCCAAGTCACTACCACACACATGTTCTTGCCACTCCTGCTACTTCCATCATTATCCTCTTGCTTGATCTGCGGTATAAGGAAATAAGACTATAAGCACATAGGCTTAGTAAGACCCTTTCCTACTCACTAAAACCATTCGTCACTTAATCATAAGCACATGAAACATTAACATGACTGGGTGCTTTACATAGAACATAAGCATATAAAATCATTCAGCATGACACAATGCTTAACATAGAACATAAGCATAAATTATACTTAACATAACATAATACATGGCATAAACATAAACATAATTATACTTGACATGGCATGATACATGACAAAATATAAATATTAATATACTTAACATGACATGATACATGGCATAAATATAAACATAATTATACTTAACATGACATGATACATAGCATAAATATAAACATAACTATACTTAGCATGACATAATTCTTAACATAAAACGTAGCATGTTATAAAACATAAGCATAAAACATTTACCATCATGGCATATTCTTATTATAATACATAAGCATAAAACATTTACCATCATATTTTTGACATAAACATGAGCATATCCTTAACATAAAACATTTACCACAGCCGGATGCATTACATGAATGGATGCATGAGTCAGATGCATATACATAAGGATGCTTAATTGAAAATAATACTTTTAAATACTTAAACATAATCATCACATCATTGGGGTCCCCGGCTTGTACCACATACATACATCATATGCGCATCCCTAACTAGATACGAGGTAGCTAGTCTCGACCTACTAGGGTAAGGACAGCTACGGTAGTCCCCGAACCGAGGCGTTCTTAAGGTGCCCATCCCTGTTGGACAGCTTCGGTAGTCCCAGAACCGTGGACAGCTACGGTAGTCCAACACCGAGGCGTTCTTAAGGTGCCCATCCCTTGGACCCATACTTCGGTCTGGTACAAGCCCATTCATAAAGTAAAATATCTTTACATGCTTCATCACTCATAGCACATACATTGCATACTTAACATGCTTCATCATTCATAGCATATACATTGCATACTTAAAGACATGAACATAATCTTGTTACATGAAGCATGACATCAACATACTTGGCATTTCATCATCCATACTTAATTCATAACATCATTATGCCTTCATCATTCATACTTATCGTTCATACTTATCATTTGTACTTAAGGCATAAATCTTATCTTCATTCATCTTCTTCATTCATAAAACATGACATACATACATAATCATAGTGTCCATCATAGAGTATGCATGGGTAAAATTCATATGAACATGATACATACTATTTAGGTTCATGGTATTCTACATTACTTAGGTTCATGTCACTCATCATAGAACATGCATAGACCTTTATGAATATATACCTATTATAGGCATTTAACGGCATACATACATTATTCTATATGGCATGAAGCCTAAATCAAATACAGGTGTTCATGGTATATGGTTAAAACATTCATGAATAACATGGCACATAACCTAAATATACAAAATCATGGCATATCCCACATAAAGCTAGGGTTATAGGTAGCATAAAAATTCTTACCACATGCTTAACTTGTACATACATCATAGTAACCTACAACCAAGTATCCTTGAGACCTTAGCCCAACCCAAACCCTAGAACCTTGAGTTGGCCGAAAGTTCCATAGGGGAAGACTCCATCATTCAATTAACATGGAAGGTTTCATGAGTAAAAGAAAACCCATACATTACTTACAAAGCCATAGGGAGCCATTAGACTCCATAATTGGAGCTAACCTTAAGTCCTAGCCTTACCTTTTGACCTTGGCCGAAACCCTAGAGGGTCACAAGCACATGGAAAATTCCCATCATTCACAATTTATCTTCATTAAGTCATAGGAAAACATAATAACATGCTTGAAGGGTTAGATATCATCCTATCCATCCCATCTTGATATGGGCCGAAACCCTAGGGAGCCTTAGAGTGCCCCCAACTTTCCCTAAATCATTATCTACACCTTACTTATCATAATAAAACATTAGGAAACATGAATGGAAGTATACAACATCCCCAAGCCCCAATCTTAAGGCTTGGCCGAAACCCTAAAGCCCTACCTCATGGTTTTCTTAACTTGGATCTTAAACAAAAGTCTAAATCTTGATAAACATCTGAGAAACAATTACACCACAGGTGAGGGGGTCTTACCTTAGTTTGTCTTTGATTATCACCTTGAATAGAGAAGCTAAAAGAAAACTCTTTGACCCTAAACCTCTCCTTAGCCCTTGTAGCCTTGTAGAAAGTCTTGGATCTTCAATATAAAGTCCCTTGTGAAGCTTTTCCAAGGGAGAGTGGTCTTGGTGGGTTTTAGCTAGGAGAAGGAAGGAGGAGGAAGAAGAATGGACTTGGTGGAAGAAGAAAAGAAAAGAGTAACTTCCATGCCTCCTCTCTCATCTATTCTTTATACCACATGAAGGAGGGCAAGTGAAGGGTCATGGTATCTCTTCTCTTGATGACTCTTCACTTCCCTGAGCCTTAACCAAAATCCTCTTCATTCTCTACTAGCACTCCCTTGCTAGGTGAATTGGTTAGTACATGCATGGTGTTATACTAGGTCCAAGGTTCAATCCTTGGTGCATGCACTTTATTTTTATTTTTATTTTAAATTTATTTTTCTTTTAAATTTCGGCAATGCCCCCTAAGGCCTACCCATAGCCATGCTAATATTCCTAATTTAAACCCATTTCTATTTATATTAAATTCTACCTAAAATCCACTAATAAACATGGTACTAGAAAACCCATGTAAAGCCCATTAGCACTTAACTTCTTATTTTATATCGAAAATCATGGATCACCATGCTAAGGTTTATACTAGTGTCCCTGTGTTCCCTGGAAATTTATCTAGACATGATCAATATTTTTTTTCAAAGAAAATATTGAGACAATTTTTCGGGTCGTTACAGCTTCCTCCCAGCTTCCAGTCCCTCGGACGTCTCGCACATCCTTCTCGATCCACCAGCGTACCCTTCCGCAGCTTCCGCGTCCCTCGAAATGCATCGAGCTCGTCGGCTCACTTCCCCGCACAATCCTTCTCGTCCGCTACGTCTTACGCTCAACCTCCTCTATACCTAAGCTCCTGCACACTTAGCAGAGGGATTAACACACCAGGACCTAACTTAACTCGGTTGATCACATCAAAACCAACCAGGGGTACTTACATCATCCTCGATCAATCTTTTTGTTTCTTGATCCCCGAGGAGACTCACTTAAACAAATAAGCTCAATATCTCATATTGATTCATTTGTGCATGGTCATGCATTTTAGTAGTCCTACCCGATCAAGGGGCACACAGATATCACTCCCGTCATATGGGAGGGATGGATCCCACCGACATCACTCACATCCCTCCGCATAATTCATTACATACTCAGTGATCACCTTTATAGTCCACCCTGTTACGGGTGATGTTTGATGATACCAAAGTACATAACTTTTTACGTAAGGAACCGTAGTGACTTCAGGTCTAAGATTATTCATACTAATAGTCATATAAGAAAGTTTATGAGACTCATATGACAATCTATCGAATTTTCTCATGATGGGTCAATTCAGTACACATTGTCTAATATATACCAATGTGTATATCCATGACTTGTGAGCTCAAGTCATCAATTGACCTACATACTAGTCTCCATGCATTAATATTGCCCTCGAATATTAATGCTTGACTAGGAATGGTTTAGTGTAGTGTTCTCTACATAATCTCACTATCGATTCAACCAATCAATATGATGTAGATAAAAACCTACTACTCACTTAGTTATTTGACACAAATATAAAGTAAGTATAATAACCAAACATGTCTTTATTAATAATAGAATATGATACAAAAGGTTCCTAGTCAATCATCACATAATTGGCTCTAGGGCTCCTACTAACAGATAGACCATATCGAGACTTTAATCTAGAGGGATCCAATAGAAAGACAATTTACATTATTAGATAAATTTTTGCATGCTTATTTAATTGTTTGATTGCTTATTTATTTTTTTTCTGCAAATTGTGATACTTAGGACTAGAAATGGTTAGATCAAGACTAGACTTGATTGAAACTTCCATAACCTACTATTAGGGTGAGGCAAGCAGATAGTACATTAAGAAAACCTTTCTAAGGAGTCAGGTAGGGTAAGGAGTACCCTATTTGATCTTTTTAGCCCAGTATAACTAGTCGAAGCTACTATGGGATAGATGAGATTGATAGAGGGGTGGTGAATATCAATTCAAAAAATTTTAGATTAAAGTAGTGAGTAAACAACAGAAATAAAAGAACTCAACTCAAACTAATGCTAATAACATTGTATTTACTTGGTTTAGATTCTATGATGGTTCCTATTCTAAGGCCCACAGTCCTTGACCATTTTCGTTGGGAAATTCTATAATTTGCAGAAAATGATACAGATAAGTAATTTGATGTACAGAATAAAAAAGTAAATTATATCGACAGCACATGATTGAAAATGAAAAGGAGGAGTTTCAATGTTGGAGCAGTGTTTCGTCAATCTCGAACTGTTTCAACACAGTAAACTTGAGCACGGATAGTGTAATAAATTGATGTGGAATACTGAAGCTCGAACCCCCTTATATACTAGCACTCGAGCGCTCGAGTGCCCATAGGGGCGCACCCATGTCACCGATCCTACTGCGTCATGATCCTCTAACGAAGCCAAAATTTTATTCTTCTCGAGCGCCTGAGTGCTCTGGGGAGCCTGAGTTGGTGATGTGGTGAGTCCAATCAGCAGCCGCCAACTCAACCTTGCCTGCCTGAGTTTTTCACACTGGGCACCCGAGACCTCTTGGCCGCCTGTATACTCGAGCTCCCGAGACCTCACAGGCGCCCAGAAGTTGTTGATGTCCACTATCTTCAGCTGCAACACAGGGGTAGTCCAAAATACAAATAACATGTAAAATATATAAAATGAAATGCATATTCGACAGTTGGAACTGTCCAATCTTGACTTTGGATTTCGAAATGAAATCCTAGGTCGGATCAATGCCAACTGTTACCTCTTCTGGGGAACGCATCCTCACCTACTCCATTATGGAGAAGTTACCTTTTGCCAACTAGCACCTCCGATTAGACTTTTGCTCGACCTCCGAAGCTTTCGAATCTCGAGACGTCCATACCTCGACCCGTCCCTATTTCTATCCGTTGTCCTCGCTCAGATAAGACTTCTGCCCGATATTTCAGATCAAGTCTTCGATGCCCAACCCCCGGTCAGGTCTTCGATGCCCAGCCCTCGACCAGGTCTTCGTGCCTAGTCCTCGACCAGGACTTCGTGCTCAACCCTGTAGGTCAAGACTTCATGTCTAGTCAAACATGCTTAACTTTGAACCCTTTGCCATTAATAAAACCAGGTTCGATCTGGTGCTTCCAACACCAATAATCTCCCCCTTTTTGATTTATGACAACCCAGTTCAAAAGATATGTTAAAATAGATATTTTTAGCAACTAAAGTAAATGTATTTAAAGAAATAGAGTTTAATATTTTCTCAAGGTAAAAGTAACTTTTACAATGTTAGAAATATTTGCATAAGATAGACTTGTAAATCTCCCTCTTTATATGTAATCTCCCCCTTGATAGGTTAGCCTTCAAAACATATACAATTTGGGTTCAATTTCAAAAAAAAATGTAAAATTGAAAGAATGTATGAAACTCCTCTTTAATAAGAAATTCTCCCCCTGAAGTTTTTGAAAAGCCTGCATTTTTCAATCTAAAAGGTTTTTTGATAACAAATAAACTTTGAAAAATCCTAAGAATATGCTTTGAAAAATTCTACGTAAAATTGAAAGAAAATTTTAACTTTTCCATTTTTTTCTTTTGAAAAAATAGAGTTTTGAAAAAGCAAAGTACTAAGTTTTGAAAAACTTCAAAGATAATGTACTAAGTAGATGTTTGAAAAAGCTCCTTAAAAAAATTCTTTGCTACTTAGTAAAAAAAAAATTCTAACATTTTAACTTGTCCCTACTCTTCCCCTTTTCCATATATCAAAAAAAAAAAAAAATGGTTACGGAGAAGGAAAAGAAAAAAGTTTGGAAAAAGAAAAAATTTAGGTATCAGAGCCCGTGAAGTTTCTGAAAATGCAAGTAAATTTTGAAAAATATATATATTTTAAGTTAACACCAAAAAAAATGATAAGCTAATAGTGCCAAAAATAGATATTTTTATAGAAGCAAGTAAGTAATTCTAAGTGAGGTTTAAAAATAAATTTAAGTCAAGTAGATAATTAATAAACAATAAATAACAAGAATAAACTAAAAATTCTAGAACTAATTTTAATTCACCCATTTGAGTCTAACCTAGTCTAATAATTTAAAAAAGCAATAATTTAAAAGTAAACAAGCAATAATTTTAAAAAATAATTTTTAAAAAAAATAAAAAAATAAATCCTTGGGCTCCTGTCTAACCCCATATAGGTT
This sequence comes from Boesenbergia rotunda, assembly GCA_024364735.1. Lineage (NCBI taxonomy): Eukaryota > Viridiplantae > Streptophyta > Magnoliopsida > Zingiberales > Zingiberaceae > Boesenbergia > Boesenbergia rotunda. The sequence goes on along the minus strand of JAGFNQ010000331.1, from coordinate 173,287 downwards.
ATCAATCATGTTACTCCTATGGGTAGAAATGTGAGATTGATTTTAGATTAATCAGTTTGGTCAGATTAATTGAATTTCAAGTAATTGAAAAAAAAATTAAATTTGAAAATTTGAAATTAAATTTGAAATTAAATTTTAAAAAATTAAGTTAAGTTCAATTTTGAAATTGAATTTAAATTTTGAAATTAAGTTTTAAATTAAGTTAAGCACAATTTTAAATTAAGTTTAAATTTGAAATTAAGTTTTAAATTTTGAAAAAATAAGTTAAGTTTAATTTTGAAATTAAGCTTAAACATTGAAATTAAATTTTAAGTTTTGAAATTAATTTAGGTTCAACGTTGATATTAAGTTTCAATTTGAGATTATGTTTTAAATTAAGATAAGTACAATTTTGAAATTAAGTTTAAATTTGAAATTAAGATTTGAAATTATGTCTTTAATTATGTTAAGTTCAATATTAAAATTAAGTTTAAATTTGTAAATAAGTTAAGTGTAAATTTAAATTAAGTGTAAATTTGAAATTAAGTTTTGAAATTAGGCTTTCAATTATGTTATGTTCAATTAAGTTTAAATTTTGAAATTAAATTTTAAGTTTTGAAATTAAGATTTCAATTAAGTTAAGGTCTATTAAATTTAAATTTTGAAATTAGATTTTAAGTTTTGAAATTAAGTATTAAATTAAGTTAAGTTCTAAGTTTAAAATTTGAAATTAAATATGATGTTTTGAAATTAAGTTAAGTTCAATTAAGTTTAAATTTTGAAATTAAATTTTAAGTTTTGAAATTAAGTTTTAAATTATGTTAAGTTCAATTAAGTTTAAATTTTATGTTTTGAAATATAGTTTTAAATTAAGTTAAGTCAATTAAGTTTAAATTTTGAAATTAAATTTGATGTTTTGAAATTAAGGTAAGTTCAATTTAGTTTAAATTTTGGAATTAAATTTTATGTTTTGAAATTAAGGTTTAAATTAAGTTAAGTTCAATTTTGAAAATAAGTTTAAATTTGAAATTAAGTTTAAATTTGAAATTAAGTTTTGAAATTAAATTTTGAAAAATTAAGTTAAGTTCAATTTTGAAATTCAGTTTATATTTGAAATTAAGTTTTAAATTTTGAAAATTAATTTTTATAATTTAGGAAAATTATGTTAAGGATTTTAAGTTAGAAATATAATAAGATAAGGTTTTAAATTAGATTTAGTAAATTAAGAGTGAAGTTAGATAGGGTTGTGAAGTTGGTTGGGTTGGACTAATCTTTTTAGGTCCTAAACATCTCATTGATTTTTAAGTGGCAAAATAGGGAAATCATATCTGTTTTGTGAGATGTATTAAATTTTATCTTTAAATTAAATTTGAAAACTAAGATTTGATTGAACCTTGAGTTAGATTCATATTTAACAAGTAGTAAATTAAAAATAAATTTCAATAATTGGTTTTTATGTCTTGGTGAGGCACAGAGGCCTTCTTGGATATCGGAGAAATGACCCTTTCCTAGACAAAGCCTTTTAAAGAAATTATATTTTCAAGTTTCACTTTGAGAAATTCTAGTCTAGAATGTGGCAAGGTAGCTTCGGCTAGTTCCACTGGGCTAAAAAGACAAAATAGAGTATGTCTTACCCTACCTAACTCCTTAGATAGGTTTTCCTAACGTACTATCAGCTTGCCCCACCCTGGTACTAGGTTGTGCATGTTTTAATCAATTTTAGTCATTAACTAACCATTTCTAATCTAAGCATGATAATTTTTCAAATGTTAAACAAACAAGCAAACTCAGAAAAGCATGCAAGATTTATCTAATAATAAAAATGGTCTTTTTATTGGCTCCCCCTTGGATCAAAACCTTGATACGGTCTATCTAAGTAATTAATTTGATCCTTGGGGATCCAATAATGGTTTGGTGCATCTTGATTTGTCAATCTAAGTTTAGGGACTCATGCTTGGACTCGGGTGCTATTACGGTTCACAATAGAAAAGTATGATCTAAGTAACAAAAACAATATTTCCAAAAAAAATTTTAATTTTTGATAAGCCACTATAATTTTTCAAGAAAAAAAATTCTTAAGAAGAGAGGAAAGTTACAAAATATATTTTAAAAAATTTCTATTTTAGAAAGAATTTATTTTTCAAAATAATTTCTAAGTAAATGTATGATTATTTCAGAGATTTTTTAAGTAAAATCACAATGAGGGAAAATTTCTGGGTTTTGTAAATTGGCAAGATTATTAATTAATTTTTCTAGTTTATCAATTTTACTTTTCAAAATCACATTTTCTTGTCTTAATTTTCTATGATATGAGTTAATTAATTTACATGAATTAACTAAGCTACTTGAGCATGAATTCATATCTAAATTAGAAAAAGAATGACTAGCTACATTATTAACATCCATTGTAGAAATGGATTTTCATATAATGTAAAATTACCCATCTCGATTGGTTGTCCTGGATCTTTGGGTCTTCTTTCTGTGCATTCATCTTTGTAATGTCTAAACTTCTGGCACTTGAAGAATTGAATGCGGCTCTTGTCCTTTCGTGCTTCTACTACTAGTTTCTTCGTTGTCATAGGTGGTTTCATTGGTATCATATGAGTAGGGCACTTATTTTTACAATGTCCTCTCTCCCTGCATTTGAAATATATTATGTAATTTTTGAAATTCAAATTTATAATTTTACCTTCGGAATCCCCATTGGGAATCTCCCCTTGACTCTTGCCATCTCGGATCTGGACTCATCTTCTGATTTTGGTTCGGATTCAGCTTCCGATTCAGGTTCAGACTCAGTCTCGGCTACTTGTGATTGTACTGAGAGTGCAAGCTAGCTCACTTAAGCTTGTTCTTCTTCATCCAATTCTTCTGATGATTCGAACAACACACCTTCTAAGACCTTAATTTCGGAAGTCTCTTCGTGTATGTCAATGAACTTTTTCCACATCTCTTTAGCACATTCGAAAGGTCTGATCCGCTTGAATTATTCTTTGGTCAGGCCACATTGTTGGATTGCAATCGCCTTAGCATCTGTCTCAATCTTGTGTAGTGTTGGTTCATCTAATTTATCCCAGGCGATCGATGTTCCATCTTCTATGGGGAATATGAACCTTGTTTGGATTATCATCCACAAATCCATATTAGCCTTTAGGTGAGACTCCATTAGACCCTTCCAAGATATGAAATTCTCGTCGGAGAATAGAGGTGGACAGACACTATTCCATTCTTGATAGGTCATTCAGGATAAATATCACACACATGAAAAACAACAAAGAAGGTACCAAGACTTGATCTTGGATTAGTAGTGTAGGAGAAGGAAAAAAAACTTAGAAGGTGTTGCACCAATTTCGAAATAAAATAATAATAAACAATATTTATGATAAATATTTAGAAAATGATGGTTTTATTAATTCTAACTTATGGAGAAAAAGATGAGAATTCAAAATTGAAAAAAACGTAGGAATATTTTAAAACCTCACACAAATATATTCTTTATTTGAACGAAAAAGTGAAAAATCCAAAAAGAATTGCTCAAATGGTGGTTTCACTGAATTTCAGCAAACCTGCTCTGATACCATTTGTGAGATCGATGAGATCGATAGGGGGGACAATATCGATTAAAAATTTTCGGATTCAAGTCGTGAGTAAACATAATGGAAATAAAAGGGCTCAAGTCAAACCAATGCTAACAACTTTATTTTTACTTGGTTCAGAGTCTATGATAGCTCCTACTCCAAGGCTCACTGTCCTTGACAGTTTTCATTGGGCAATCCTATAAATTCACAATGGATGTTATAGATAAGTAATTTGAAGTATAGAATAAAAAAGCAAATTATACCAACAACTCTTGACTAAAATGAAAAGGAGGCATTTCGTTGTCGGAGCAACGTTTTGTCGATCTTGAACTGTTTCGGCGTAGTAAACTTGACCACAAATAGCATAGAAAATTGATATAGAATGTTGGAGCTCGAAACCCATTATATACAAGCACTCGGGCGCACAAGTGCCCATAGGGGCACCCCCATGTCATCGATCTAGCTGCGGCGTGATCCTCTAACGATGCCAAAATGTTATCCTTTTAAGGGGCCTGAGTGCTCTGCGACTCCTGAGTTGGTGACATGGCCCGTCTAATCAGCAGCAGCCAACTCAGCCTCGCCCCGCTGAGTTTTTTGCACTGGAGAGCCCAAGACCTCTCGAGCGCCTATATACTCAAGCGCCAAAGTCCTCTCGGGCACCTCGGAAGTTGTTGATGTCCACTATCTTCAGTTGCAACATAGGGTTAGTCCGAAATACAAATAACATGTAAATATATAAAATGAAATGCATGTTCGACAGCTGGAGCTGTCTGATCTTGACTTTGGATTTCGAAATGAAATCCTAGATCAGGCCGACGCCTACTGTTCCCTCTTCCGGTGAACGCGTCTCCACCTACTCCACTCTAGAGAAGTTACCTTTTGCCAACTTGCACCTTTAGTTGAACTTTTGCTCGGCCTCCGAAGCTTTTGGATCTCGAGATGTCCGTACCTCAACCCGTCCCTACTTTTGTCCGTTGTCTTCACTCAGCTATGGCTTCTGTCCGATCTTCAGGATTAGGTCTTCGGTGCTCGATCCCCAGTCAGGTCTTTGGTGCTCGATCCCCAGTTAGGTCTTCGATTCCCAGCCCTGAGCCAGCTCTTCATGCCCAGTCCTTGACCAGGACTTCGTGCCTAGTCCTCGACCAGGACTTCATGCTCAACCCTGTAGATCAAGACTTCATGCCTAGACAAACTTGGACTTTCCTACACACTTAGTCAAACATGTTAGATCACAAAACATACTTAACTCTTAATCCTTTGCCATTATTAAGACAAAGTTTGATCTGGTGCTTCCAACACCAACAACTACCTTGTCATATCCTTGACTAGTTAGATAAAGATTTCTCAAACAGTAAATTAAAAATATAATTTCTTTAAAAGGCTTTGTTTAGGAAAGGGTCGTTGTTATGATACTCAAGAAGACCCCTAAGCTTCGCCAAGACCTGGAAACCAATTATTAAAATGTATTTTTAAATTACTACTTGTTAAACTTGAATCTATCTCAATGTTCAATCAAATCATAGATTTCACATAAATTTAATGATAAAAAATTTAACACATCTCACAAAATAGATAAGATTTTCCTATTATATCACTTAAAAATCGGTGAGATGTTTAGGGCCTAAAAGGATTAGTCCAACCCATAGTCCAACCCAACCAACTCAACAAACCAAATTAATTTCACCTTTAATTTATTAAAACTAATTTAAAATTTCACCCTTATTCTAACTTAAAATTCCTAATTTAATTTAATTTCACAAAATTCAAACTTAATTATTGTTTTAAATTTAATTTAATTTTTAAAATCTAACTTAATTTTCAAAATCAATTTAATTTAATTTAAAAAATAAACTTAATTTTCAGAAAAATAAATTTTACTTAATTATTTTCAAAACAAACTTAATTTTTTAAAACAAACTTAACTTAGTTTTTTAAAACAAATTTAACTTAATTTAAAAAAACAAATTTAACTTAATTCTTCTTAAACAAATTTAACTTATTTTTTGAAAACAAATTTAACTGAATTTTGTTTTCAAAACAAATTTAACTTAATTTTTTTCAAAATATATTTAATTAATTTTTTCCAGATTAAATTTAACTTAATTTTTTTAAAAACAAATTTAATTTAATTGTTTTTTCAAAATTTAACTTATTTTTTTTCAAAATAAATTTAACATAATTTTTTCAAAACAAATTTAACTTATTTTTTTAACAAATATAAGTTAATGTTTTTTAAACAAATTTAACATATTTTTCAAAAACTCTTAATTCGTTTTTCAAAACAAATTTAACTTAAGTATTTCAAAACAAATTTAACTTAATTATTTTTCAAAATTTAGCTTAATTTTTTTAAAAACAAATTTAACTTAACTTTTTCAAAACCTAACTTAATTTTTATTAAATCAAACTTAATTAATATTTGCAAAATCTAACTTAAATTTTGTTTTCAAACTTAATTAATGTGTTCAAAATCTTACTTAACTTTTTATCAAATCTAATTAATATTATTCATAATATAACCTAAAATATAACTTAATCTTTTTCAAAATTCAACTTAACTTTTTTAATTTAAATTTCCAAATTCAAACATAACTTAATCCTTAAAATTTCAAACTTAACTGGACTTTTCAAAACTCAATCTAATAAATTTTTCGAAAATATTATTTGTGCATGCTTGACTTTAATGTATGCCTGGTCAAATTTTAGTCAACTGGGCACCAGTATAAGTCAAGGGCGGCCTACAGCTTTTCTAAACTAGGAGCCCAGGAAGTTTCCAGGCGCCTTCCCATTCGCCGTATGACTCATGTCACAGGCGCCCTTTGTTTTCCAAGACCAAGGGCGACCGCCTGATCACAGGCTCCCGAGAAGTTCTCGGGCGCCCCACACAGTCCTTTTAACTAGAGCCTCTTTGACTCGCGGGCGCTCGACCAGTGGCTATATAAGACACCGGACAAACCCCCCCCCCCCCCCCCAAGCCACCACAATTAGGCACCCATGTTATTTTCTATTTAGTAAACACCAAGTTACTGATAATGACCTCTCTGATGAGCCTAGTCCTGACCCCAGATTTCCATCTCTAGGTTTCTATTATAGGTTTAGATTTACAATCTACAAACCCCTTAAGACCCACTATCTAAGTAGGTAATTCTTTACTTAGTCTTGTTCCCTATCTGTTGATGTCATTAATCATTATCATTTTGACAATTTAGTCTAATGCACCAGTCCAATCAATACCAGCCTATGTGCAAAATTTTACAACAATTTAATGAAGGTTAATGACCTTAGTTACTCCACTAGAGTTAAGACTTATGATTTTACATTTACTCCTGACACAATCACCTAGCACTTAGGTCTTCTACCCTCTCAGTCCATATTTCTTTGTTATCCTCCTAGGGACCTGTAACCACCCGTAAAATCCTCTCAATATTTTTCTTTAAAATATTGATCATGCCTATACGAATTCTCGAATAACGTATGAATACTAGCATAAACCGTAGCAAGATCTCTTATATAAATTAAAAGCTAGGTACAATGGGCCTTATATGGGTTCTTCTAGTACCATGGTTATTAGTGAACATTGGGTAGAATTTTAGCATGAATAGAATTGGGCTCCAATTAGGAAAATTAGCATAACTCTTAGTGGGCTCTTATGTGGGCTTTGTCAAAAATAAAAGAAAAAGAAATAAAAATAAAGTGCATGCACCAAGGATTGAACCTTGGACCTAAGGTAGAGGCAAAGCCTCATCATGCATGTACTAACCAATTCACCTAGCAAGGGAGTGCTAGTGGAAAAGGAAAAGGATTTTAGTTGAGGCTAAAGGAAGTGAAGAGTCATCAAGAGAAGAGGCACCATGCCCCTTCACTTGCCCCCTTCATTTAGTATAAAAGAGAGGGGAAGGGAAGAGACAACTTAGCACTTAAGTTATTTATTTTCTTCTTCCACCAATGCTCTTTCTCTCCCTCTTCTTCCTCCTTCTAGCCGAAACCCATAAGGGGTTTTTCCTTGGAGAAGCTTCACAAGAAGACCTTAATCTTGAGGATCCAAGACTTCCTACAAGGCTACAAGGGCTAAGGAGAGTTCTAGGGTCAAGAAGGTTTTCTTTTGTTCCTCTATTCAAGGTTTATAACTAAGATCAAGAAAGGTAAGACCCCCTCACCTGTGGTATAATTGTTTTCTTTGATGTATATCATGATTTAAGTGTTTGTTTAGTATCTAAGTGAGAAAACCATGAGGTTTGGGTTCTAGGGTTTCGGCCAAGCCTTGTATTTAGGTTTGGGGATGATGTAAACCCTTATTCATGCTCCCTAATGTTTTCTTATGATAAATAAAGGATAAATTATGGTTTGGGGAAATTTTGTAGCACCCTAAGACCCACTAGGGTTTCGGCCACCATCCCATCTTCATGGTTAAGATTAGATCTAACCCTCCAAACATGTTTATTATGTTTATCTAGGATATAATGGATAGTAATTGTGTATTAAATGAATTCCCCATGGACTTAAAACCCTTCTAGGGTTCGGCCAAGTCAAGGTTTAGGGCTAGGACTTTGGGGTTAGCTCCAATCATGTATTCTAATGGTTTCCTATAGCATTGTATATAATGTATGGGTGATATATTACTTGTGGCACCTCACATGTTACTTGAACCATGGGAACCCCCACTTATGACTTTCGGCCAAGCACAAGTTCTAGGGTTTGGGTTAATCTAAGGTTTCAAGTGTATGTGTTTATGACTTATTATAATGTAGATATATGTTCAAGTATGTTGTATGAATTATATGGTACCTAAAACCTTATCTTTATGAGCTATGTATCATGACTTTGTATACTTATGTTATGTGTCATGTTTTATTCATGAATGCTTTAAACCATATACCATGAACACATGTATGGTGAAATAGGCCTTATGGTTTGTGTAGAATGGTGCATGTATTATATTAAATGCCAATGATAGATATATGGTTATGAAGACCTATGCATGTTTTATGTTAAAGGCCATGAACCTATGTAATATGTATCATGTTCATAGAAATCCTACTCATGCATGCTTTATGATAAATACTATGATTATGTATGCTACGTGATATGTACCACGTATGTAATACATGCTTACCTTATGTACCATGATCATGCAAGCTTTATGAACTAAGATGATGTTTATGTCTCAAGGCATAATTATGTATGTATATCATGACTTATGAAAGAAGACAATGAATGAAGATGATGTTTATGCCTTTAAGGCATTATGATGTTATGCATGGATTATGAACGATGAAATGCTAAGTATGCTTTATGCTATTATGTTATGTCTTTAAATATGTTATGTATGTTCTATAAATGATGAAGCATGTGAAGCTATTTTACTTTATGAACGGGCTTGTACCGGACCGAAGTAAGGGTCCAAGGGATGGGCTCCTCATGTAAGCCTCGGTGTGGGACTACCGCAGCTGTCCCCGGTTCTGGGACTACCGCAGCTGTCCAACAGGGATGGGCTCCTCATGAAAGCCTCGATATTTGGGACTACCACAGCTGTCCTTACCCTAGTAGGTCGAGACTAGCTACCTCGTATTTACTTAGGTATGCGCGCATATGATGTATGTATGTGGTACAAGCCAGGGCCCGCATGATGTGATGATTATGTTTAAGTATTTATAAGTATGATTTTCAAATAAGCATCCTTAGGATATATGCATTTGACTCATGCATCCATTCATGTTATGCATCCATGTTAAGTATATTATATGCTTATGTTTTATATTAAGAACCATGTCATGTTAGTATTTCATATGCTTAGGTTTTATATGAAGAACTTCTTTATGATAAGTAAGTTATATGTTTTATTTTATAAGACTTATGGTTTTGGTGAGTAGAAAGAGTCTTACTAAGTCTATGTGCTTATAGTTTTATTTTCTTATATCGCAGATCAAGCAAGAGGATATTAAGGGAAGTGGCAGGAGGGGCAAAAGTGTGTGTGTGACAGTGACATGGCAAAGGATAAAAGAAAAAGATTCTCATAATTATACTTTGTTACATGTCTTGTGTTTTGCATTGTCTTCTTAAGTTCCATGCTATACTTATGATAGTTATGCCTAAAGAATAACTTGCTACTTATGATGCTTATGGATGATTTATGTGATGGTCATATCATGATGTTACGTATGATGTTAACATGCTAAGTTACCATGTCATTATGTTTAGGAATGATGGTTAAGACATGTCTACTTAACTCAAGTGTTAGTTGCATGTATGTATAAAGTTTTAAATTATTCCGCTGCAATACGATGTTCATATGCCTATATGTATATTAGCGTAACGCCGCCTCCCGCCACACCGTAAGGTGTGGAAAAAGGCGGGTGTTACAGGTTGTAACACCCAATAATTTTCGTGAATTATTAGGAATTTTTCTGAATTTTATAGCATTTTTTCGGATTAAAATAAAAGAAAAAAAAATAAAGGGTCGAGCAGGGTTTGATCCCGCGACCACAAGGCAAAGCCAGGCCTTAAGTGATTTGGGGTAACCAGCAGGGCAAGGGTATCAAGCACAAAAAAGGATGAAGCAAATTAATGTTATAGTCGAGTAAGCCCTTTTCATGAGGAGGTGTTTCAACTTCCACTTAAGTTGCGATTAATCCCCTCTTTGGGGGATTAGGGTCGGCGCAAACAGGGAGCAAGAGGGGCTGCGAAAACTGGGAGAAGGCAAGGATTTTCTTCCTCCTCCTCCTTCTTCCTCTTGAGTAGAGAACCTAGGGTTCCTTCCCTAGGGCCAAGGAGTGAAGTTTCTTGCAAGGAAGAGAAAAGGAGTCCTATGCTAGGGTTTTCCATATACTTAGTGAGTTTTCTTCAAACAAAGGGTAAGTAGATCACTAACCTGCAATAGAAGTAGTTTCCGTTATGTCGTTTTCGATGTAGAACCTTAATTTTATGATCTAAGTGCATGTTTTAAGTTTATGCTAATTGTGTGTCTTAAGTTTATAAAGAGAACATGTTTATTAACTTAGAACTTGGTTTTGATTAAGTTTTAGTTGTGTGACCTAAGTATGATAAGACTAAATTCTTGAAAAGTCCCAAAAATGAGTTTTGGGTTAAGGGCACGCAAGGTGCTCGATGAAAGTTCCAAGTAAGAAAGGTAAAGTTTGTAGTACAAAATTTATGCAAAAAGAAAGATAGCTTGATAAGTATAAGCATATTGAGTAAGAAAGTATTTTACTTTTGTAAAGTGACATGTACCGGGCAAATGAGAGGCCCACAGAAAGTTAGAAGGAAGCTCTAATAGGGTGCGGTGGCTAGCTACCCCGAAACTTATTAGGGATGCGCGCATTGGTACATTGATACCATGGTACAGTGTCAAGGCCTGAGAAAGTTGATTATTATTTTGAAGTATATAAGTATATGTAAGTGTTTCAATTCTCTTAAGTGTATGTTTTTGGTTATGTATGTTGACATGGTTATGTTATAAGCATGTTAAAGAGAAAGAGCAAAGAAGTTAGTGTTTTAAAGTATAGAAATGTATCATTAGTAAGTTTCAAAAGAAATCATGAGCATGTTAAGTTTGCAAGTGTTTTGATGCTAGTAAATGTTTTCAAGCATGATTGAGCAGGATAAGTGTATGAAAGTTCCCATGTGCAAATATTTCCAAGTGCATGTATTTTGAAGCAAGCATTCTTTGAAAAGAGCATGTTTATCATTTGTCGTATGGATTTGTGAGTTAGGATTTACTTACTAAGCAATTCGCTTATTAGTTGCATTTCCTTCTATTGCAGATAATGGTAAAGAAAAAGCATAAGCTATGGAGGTGAACGGGACTTGCATTGATGTTCAGTGGCGGCGGAACCGTGGAAGAGATCTTTGGGATAAGTCTTAGAGCCGTTTTGATTTATAGAAACTCATGGTTGATGTTTTGGATTGGTAGGATGTGATCACCTTATTTAAACTTTACATGGAGTCAAAGTTGGGTACAAAGTTAGTAGAGATTGCATATGTTTTGATAAGTTTGTTAAATTTTGTAGAAATCCTAATTTCAAGTTATTGGACTCGTTTTGAGTTGCTAAGATGTTCATAAAACTAGTATAGAGTATAGATTTGGAGTTATTTCTTTATATGCTTTGGAAGTGTATGAATTATGGACCCTTGAAAGGAGTTCCCAGGTCTGTAAATGCAGGTTTCAGGCGTGCCAGTCGACTGGTTTAGAACCAGTCGACTGCCCTATCGAACAGAAAGTTTCTGTTCGATGCACCAGTCGACTGCCAAGAGGCCAGTCGACTGGTGCCGGGCACAGAAAGTTTCTGTGGCTGACACTAGTCAACTGGCTATCTAGCAGTCGACTGGTACCATTAAAAGGAAAGTGTTGTAGGGTAGATGGTTAGTACTTTAGTTTTGCAACTAAGAGGTCTAGGGGTCAAATCCTTGCAAAGAAAATAAAATGAAAGTTTTTTTTAAAGAAAAAAAAATCAGAGCAAGTTAAGGGAAGTCAAGTAGTTGTAACCTAAGGCTAAGAATAAGGTAAAGTTAAAGTTAAGTAAAAGCGACGCCCGCCTTAAGGAAGAGAAGGCGGGTCGTCACAGTGTGGTATCAGAGCAAAGTTTCCACCCTTCCGCCACACTGACATCAAGCATCAATCCTGCCGCCTGCCAAGTAAGAAGTTCATATGTTGTAGTTTTTGTATACTTTTCATTATTGACTGCTAGTATCAGTAAGTGAATGATGATAAGGAAGTATGTTAGTATTATTATATGTTATTATGTGCATGATCAGTATATGCTATATGAGTAAGATGACATGATATGACATATCATGATATGAGTATGATGATATGAGAATGATGATAGTGAAGTAATGTAATGTCCTTAGTGAAGTAATGTCATTATTCTCTTTATGAGATAATAGTAAGAGAATGACAAGTTGACGTCCTAGAAAGGCTCAAAACGAGGAGCGAGCTTCTAGAGGGTAAAAGGCAGAGTCAGTACCACCACCAAATCTCTTAGAGGTGGTGGCGCAGTTACAGAAATAGTTAACAGAACAACAGCAAGTTATTACCACCTTAATGGCTAACCAGCAGGCTGCTCCCATTACTCTGCCGGTGGAGAATATAGTAGCACCAGTTGTGACCGAAGATACATCGGTTACATCTGTAGTCCCGGCAAGGGGGGGTACGACAAGAAGTATATCTCATCTAGTGGCAGATATTGAAGCCAGGGAACTTCTCATGCACAACCGAACCATGGGATGCTCAAGCATGGTTCAAGTCTTTAGAAAGCATAGTAGAGCTACTAGACTAGCCTGAAGTAGAGAAGATAAAGTGAGCATTTTTCTGCCTTACGGGAGATGCTAGAATATAGTGGGGGAGAGTCAAGGCCAAGAGAAATGTCAGCCAGATGACATGGGCCGACTTCGAGACTGAGTTCTTCGAAGAATACTTTCACATGCGAGTAACCAACAAGCACTATGATGAATTCATGGAGTCCAGACAAGGAGAACTATCCGTGGATGAAGCAGTGAAGATATTTAAGAGGTTAGCTCATCTGTGCCCAGAGCTAGTTAGCACTGAAAAAGAAAGAGTCAGGCTAATGTTGAAAATGTGAAGGCCTGAGATAGTGTTAAATGTGGCCAGCGGTGTTAAGAGGCCGCAACCCTCCGAAGAACTGATAAGTAGTGCTTTGATCACTGAGCACTACTTAAACAGTACAAAGGCCACCAGAAATGTTGAACGATGAAGTTCTTAACAACCTTACCTTCGGGAGAGGTCATGGCATCTACTCAGTGGCTACGAGTTGTATTAATTCAAATTTCCAACCAAGAGCTCTATAGTGATTTAGTAGTCCTTGAGATGAAGGATTTCGATCATTTTAGGGATGGATTTCTTGAGCAAGTATAGTGCCTCTAATGAATGCCGCAAAAGAAAAGTCAAGTTCACACCAGAAGCAGAATCTCCATTTGAGTTTATTGGAGACCCAAAGAGAAAGACAAAAAGGTTCTTATCTACCTTACAAGCTCAGAGAATGTTAGATAATGGATGTTCTGGTTATTAGCGCATATAGTAGATGCAAGGCAAAGAGAAGAGTTAAAGTAAAAAGAGGTACGGGTAGTCTGTGACTATCCGGAGGTGTTTCCTGAAGAGTTACCAGGACTCCCTCCCAATCGAGAAATTGAATTTGAAATTGAGTTGGTTCCAGGAACCAACCCAATTTCAAAGGTACCTTATCGCATGGCACCAGCAGAACTGAAAGAGCTGCAAGAACAGTTACAAGAGCTGCTCGACAAGGGTTTCATCCGCCCTAGTCATTCACCTTGGGGAGCTCCTATATTGTTCGTCAAGAAGAAAGATGGATCTATGCGAATGTGCATAGATTATCGAGCTTTGAATAAGGTAACCATCAAGAACAGATATCCTTTGCCAAGGATAGATGATTTATTTGATCAGCTGAAGGGAGCCACAGTGTTCTCCAAGATAGATCTGTGATCAGGTTACCATCAGCTCAGAGTGAAGGAGAGTGATGTGCCAAGGACTGCTTTCAGTACAAGATATGGGCACTACGAGTTTGTGGTCATGCCCTTTGGAGTGTCAAACGCCCCTACGACGTTTATGGATCTAATGAATAGAGTGTTCAAGGACTTTCTTGACAAGTTCATCATTGTCTTCATTGATGATATCCTAGTGTATTCAAAGACTCAGGAAGAACATAAAGAACACCTGAAGATAGTGTTGCAGACCTTACACCAGAGGGAGCTGTACGCCAAATTCTCAAAGTGTGAGTTTTGGCTTGACCAAGTGGCATTCCTAGGCCACATCATTTCCAAAGAAGGCATTATGGTAGACCCAGCCAAGATTGAAGCAGTTAGTAACTGGAGTCGACCAACGAATGCTAGTGAGATCAGAAGTTTCCTGGGTTTAGCAGGGTACTACAGAAGGTTTGTAGGGGACCTTTCAAAGATAGCTTCTCCACTTACAGCCCTTACTAGAAAGAATAAGAAGTATGAGTGGACTGAAGACTGTGAGCAGAGTTTCCTTGAGTTGAAAAAGAGACTGACAAGCGCTCCTATTCTTACAGTACCCGAAGGTGATAAGAGCTTTGATATATACAGTGATGCATCAAAGCTAGGACTTGGAGCCGTACTTATGCAAGAAGGCAAAGTCATTGCTTATGCTTCTAGACAACTCAAGGATTATGAAAAGAATTACCCCACTCATGATCTGGAGTTGGCAGCTGTAGTCTTCACTCTAAAGATATGGAGGCATTACTTGTATGGAGTGCAGTGTAAGATTTATACAGATCACCAGAGTCTGAAATATTTCTTCACTCAGAAAGACCTCAATATGAGACAGCGAAGGTGGCTCGAGTTAGTGAAGGACTATGACTGTGAGATTCTTTACCACCCTGGTAAGGCAAATAGAGTAGCAGATGCACTGAGTAGAAAGACTTGTGCCACTTTGACGTCTTTATCATCATTGGCACCACCATTACAGAAGGAGATAGTAGATTATGGAGTGGAGATTATTGATGGGCAACTAGCTCTATTGACACTAGAGTCAACTTTGCTTGAAGAAATACAGAAAGAGCAAGTTGAGGATTCTGATATCCAAAGGATCAAGCAAGAGATGCAAGAAGGAGAGAGTAAAGAGTTTAGAGTATCTGACAGTGGGATACTCTACTATGGTGACCGTTTATGTGTCCCCAATCATGAACAGCTGAGAAAGAAGATTCTTGAAGAAGCCCATGGAACTCCCTACTCAATGCACCTTGGTTCCACTAAGATGTACCAAGATTTGAAAAGAATATTTTGGTGGTCAGGAATGAAGAGAGACATAGCTAAGTATGTCAGCACCTGCCTGACATGTCAGAGAGTTAAAGCAGAACACTAGAGACCAGGAGGTGTCCTACAGCCATTCAGATTCCAGAGTGGAAATGGGAAGACATAGCCATGGATTTCATAGTTGGTCTACCAAAGACAACTAATGGCTATGACGCTATTTGGGTGATAGTAGACAGATTGACCAAGTCTGCCCACTTCTTGGCAATTAGAGTGTCTTACTCAATTGAAAAGTTAGCCCAGTTATATGTGCAGGAAGTGATCCGACTACACGGAGTCCCGAAGACCATTATCTCTGATAGGGATGGTCGTTTCACTTCACACTTTTAGGAGTGCGTACAGACAGCGCTAGGCACCAAACTGAAGTTTAGCACAGCTTTCCATCCCCAGACTGATGGACAGACAAAGAGAGTGAATCAAATTCTAGAAGATATGCTCAGAGCTTGTGCATTAGATTTCAAAGGCAGTTGGTGCAAATATTTATGTTTAGCTGAGTTTGCCTATAACAACAGTTACCAAGCCACTATTGGTATGACACCCTATGAAGCTCTTTATGGTAGGAAGTGTAGATCTCCCCTCTGTTGGTATGAAGGTAGTGAGAAGAAAGAAATGGGGTCTTAGACTGACCTTATAGATGATACCATAGAAGCTATAAAGAGCATCCGCCAGAGAATAGAAGCTGCTCAGAGTAGGCAGAAGAGTTATGTCGATGTACGTCGTAGACCGTTAGAGTTTGAAGTTGGGGATACAGTTTTCCTCAAAGTAGCTCCTATGAAGGGTGTAATGAGATTTGGCAAGAAAGGCAAGCTAAGTCCTCGATACATAGGACCCTACCTAGTGACGAAAAGAGTTAGCAAAGTAGCTTATGAGTTGGAGCTATCTTCAGAGATGACAGCAATACACAATGTGTTCCATGTCTCAATGCTAAAGAAGCATATCCCAGATGCCAACCAAGTGATTGAGCCACAGATGGTACAAGTTCAAGAAGATCTCAGTTATGAAAGTCGACCTATTCAGATAATAGATCGAGCAGATAAGAAGCTGAGGAACAAAGTGGTACCACTAGTAAAAGTCTTATGGCTGAATCAGAAGTATGAAGACTCAACTTGGGAATCAGAAGATAGCATGAGGCAAAGGTATCCAGAGCTGTTCTAAGTTCGAGGACGAACTTTTTATAAGGTAGGGAGGATTGTAACACCCAATAATTTTCGTGAATTATTAGGAATTTTTCTGAATTTTATAGCATTTTTTCGGATTAAAATAAAAAGAAAAAAAATAAAGGGTCGGGCAGGGTTTGTTCCCGCGACCACAGGGTAAAGCAAGGCCTTAAGTGAGTTCGAGTAACCAGCAGGGCAAGGGTATCAAGCACAGAAAAAAATGAAGCAAATTAATGTTATAGTTGAGTAAGCCCTTTTCATGACGAGGTGTTTCAACTTCCACTTAAGTTGCGATTAATCCCCTCTTTGGTGGATTAGGGTCGGCGCAAACAGGGAGCAAGAGGGGCTGCGAAAACTGGGAGAAAGCAAGGATTTTCTTCCTCCTCCTCCTTCTTCCTCTTGAGTAGAGAACCTAGGGTTCCTTCCCTAGGGCCAAGGAGTGAAGTTTCTTGCAAGGAAGAGAAAAGGAGTCCTACGCTAGGGTTTTCCATATACTTAGTGAGTTTTCTTCAAACAAAGGGTAAGTAGATCACTCACCTGCAATAGAAGTAGTTTCCGTTATGTCGTTTCCGATGTAGAACCTTGATTTTATGATCTAAGTGCATGTTTTAAGTTTATGCTAATTGCGTGTCTTAAGTTTATAAAGAGAACATGTTTATTAACTTAAAACTTGGTTTTGATTAAGTTTTGGTTGTGTGACCTAAGTATGATAAGACTAAATTCTTGAAAAGTCCCAAAAATGAGTTTTGGGTTAAGGGCACGCAAGGTGCTCGATGAAAGTTCCAAGTAAGAAAGGTAAAGTTTGTAGTGCAAAATTTATGCAAAAAGAAAGATAGCTTGATAAGTATAAGCATATTGAGTAAGAAAGTATTTTACTTTTGTAAAGTGACATGTACCGGGCAAATGAGAGGCCCACAGAAAGTTAGAAGGAAGCTCTAATAGGGTGCGGTGGCTAGCTACCCCGAAACCTATTAGGGATGCCGCATTGGTACATTGATACCGTGGTACAGTGTCAAGGCCTGAGAAAGTTGATTATTATTTTGAAGTATATAAGTATATGTAAGTGTTTCAATTCTCTTAAGTGTATGTTTTTGGTTATGTATGTTGACATGGTTATGTTATAAGCATGTTAAAGAGAAAGAGCAAAGAAGTTAGTGTTTTAAAGTATGGAAATGTATCATTAGTATGTTTCAAAAGAAATCATGAGCATGTTAAGTTTGCAAGTGTTTTGATGCTAGTAAATGTTTTCAAGCATGATTGAGCAGGATAAGTGTATGAAAGTTCCCATGTGCAAATATTTCCAAGTGCATGTATTTTGAAGCAAGCATTCTTTGAAAAGAGCATGTTTATCATTTGTCGTATGGATTTGTGAGTTAGGATTTACTTACTAAGCAATTCGCTTATTAGTTGCATTTCCTTCTATTGCAGATAAAGGTAAAGAAAAAGCATAAGCTATGGAGGCGAACGAGACTTGCATTGATGTTCAGTGGCGGTGGAACCGTGGAAGAGATCTTTGGGATAAGTCTTAGAGGCGTTTTGATTTATATAAACTCATGGTTGATGTTTTGGATTGGTAGGATGTGATCACCTTATTTAAACTTTACATGGAGTCAATGTTGGGTACAAAGTTAGTAGAGATTGCATGTGTTTTGATAAGTTTGTTAAATTTTGTAGAAATCCTAATTTCAAGTTATTGGATTCGTTTTGAGTTGCTAAGATGTTCATAAAACTAGTATAGAGTATAGATTTGGAGTTATTTCTTTATATGCTTTGGAAGTGTATGAATTATGGACCCTTGAAAGGAGTTCCCAGGTCTGTAAATGCAGGTTTCAGGCGTGCCAGTCGACTGGTTCAGAACCAGTCGACTGCCCTATCGAACAGAAAGTTTCTGTTCGATGCACCAGTCGACTGCCAAGAGGCCAGTCGACTGGTGCCGGGCACAGAAAGTTTCTGTGGCTGACACCAGTCGACTGGCTATCTAGCAGTCGACTGGTACTATTAAAAGGAAAGTGTTGTAGGGTAGATGGTTAGTACTTTATTTTTGCAACTAAGAGGTCTAGGGGTCAAATCCTTGCAAAGCAAATAAAATGAAAATTTTTTTTAAAGAAAAAAAAAATCAGAGCAAGTTAAGGGAAGTCAAGTAGTTGTAACCTAAGGCTACGAATAAGGTAAAGTTAAGGTTAAGTAAAAGTGACGCCCGCCTTGAGGAAGAGAAGGCGGGTCGTCACACAGGTTGGTATCAGAGCAGTTTGCCATCTCTCTACACACACATCAAGCCTTCTTCCTGCAGCTTCCAAGTAAGTATCTCTATGCATACCTTATCTTCTTTTAGGATTCTTGAATATGCAAGTATGAATAATACCTTATGATAGAAAGTACTTTTAGGATATGTAAATATGAAGGATACCTTACCTTATTTTATGAAATCGAATACTTTAGAATTTGATATGCGGGTAGGAATAACAATAACTTATATTAGCCAGCTATAACTTCTCTAACAACACTAATATACTTATTTCCTTATCTTTAATCTTCAACAAAATCTTAATATATTAAAACTTCGCACTTTAGAGACTGCACTACTGAACTTAATCTATTATCCTTCACATCTTCTTAATTGCTTTCTTCTTATTAGAGTACTTACTTTTCTCTACTCTTTTCTAACTTACTATCAAATCTATCTTCTCTCTAGTAGTTTTTAATCTACTTACTACTACTCTACAAATTAAAGCATATTTATATTTTAGCTCTTCTCGTTCTCTAATTTATCCTCTTGCTTACATAACATACATTTTTTCTCAACTTATATCTTTCTCTGTATATCTATCTTCACATTCTTTCAAAAAAAAAATCTCATATAATGTTTTTCATAAACTTTAGCATATCTATCGCAAAATACAATACATTCTTAACAATTATAATTAAACAATACACTAATTCTAAATATCTATTTAAATTCATTTTGAATGCTTTACATTTTAAGCTGTCTAGTCTTCTGATTCACATCTCCGTTTTTCTCATCTTTTACTTGATTTATCATTGTTTAATCAGTTCTTTTTATATCTACTTACTCAATAGTCTTACATCACACTAATCTTTTAGTATAAATTCAAGCTACTTCATAACTCCTTAATGTTAATACTACTTTGTTTCCTAAGTTCATTTTTTCACAAAATTTGCTTCTCTCCTTCTAGTAATTATCGCAATCTTATTTTACTTATAAGAATAACTTCTTTTCTAAAGTATATCTTCAAATTATTTGATACTTCATCTCAATTCTCTTAAATCTCTTATAATTATAATTATTACTTATCATCTCATCACACACATAGCAAGTTGTAATTTATTAAGTAGTAATAAAACTGATTAAAAGTAGTTCTATGTTATAGCAGAAGGAAAAAAAAATTCACAAGTAGCATTTAGTTCAGTGTGTGTAATGAGTTGAGTGAGAATTAGAAGTTGAAGTAAGAGTAGATAATAGAATTATATTTCCTATTATAAATCTTATACTAGATATATTAGAAACATATTATGAATGTAATGTAAGTGTTAATAATTATTATGGTATTATAACTGTTTAAGATTAGTAGAGTAAGCTTCAAAGTTTTTAACATTAAAGTAACAACTATACCAACTTCTATGAATAAAAGAGCGAGTTACAGGAAAACATAGTTTTGACATAAGTTAGAAATTATAGTTCGTATGATGAACATTATAAGAGCATGAATAAGTAGTCAATAAACTTCTTATAAAGTAGAGAAAGTTAACATATATATATAAAAAAAAGATAAAAAGAGAAAATGAATATCTATAAAATGTATAATACATAAACTAGAAGCAGAAGAGTGAAATAGGTGAAGAAGGGAGTTGGTGTCGATATCTATGTTTAGCAAAATTCGCTTACAATAATAGCTACGAAGCTACGATCGGAATGACACCTTATGAAGCTTTGTACGGGAGGAGATGTAGGTCTCCGATCTTTTGGTACGAAGGTGGTGAAAAGAAGGAAATGGGGCTCAAGATGGATTTCATCGACGGCACCACCCGAGCTATATAGAACATTCGGCAACGGATAGAAGCTGCTCAGAGCCGACAGAAGAATTATGCGGATGTCTGACGTAGGCCACTGGAATTCGATATTGGAGATTTGGTATTCCTCAAAGTGGCTCCTATGAAAGGGGTAACGAGATTTGGGAAGAAAGGGAAACTAAGTCCGCGTTATGTGGGACCGTACCAGATCCTGAAAAGAGTCGGCAGGGAAGCTTATGAGCTGCAGCTGCCACAAGAGATGTTGGCTATTCATAACGTATTCCATGTGTCGATGCTCAAGAAGTGTATTCCAAACGCCGACCAAGTGATCGAGCCGCAGACAGTACAGGTGCAGGAGGACCTAAGTTTTGAAAGCCGACCTATCCAGATCCTGGATCGGGAAATCAAAAAGCTAAGGAACAAGGAGGTACCCTTGGTCAAAGTCCTATGGCAAAGTCAAAGGTTCGAGGAAGCTACCTGGGAACGCGAGGACGAGATGAGACGCAAGTACCCAGAGCTATTCTAAGTTCGAGGACGAACTTTCACGAGGTATGGTGGATTGTAACGACCCATAAAATCCTCTCAATATTTTTCTTTAAAATATTGATCATGCCTATATGAATTCTCGAATAACGTATGAATACTAGCATAAACTGTAGCAAGATCTCTTATATAAATTAAAAGCTAGGTACAATGGGCCTTATATGGGTTCTTCTAGTACCATGGTTATTAGTGAACATTGGGTAGAATTTTAGCATGAATATAATTGGGCTCTAATTAGAAAAATTAGCATAACTCTTAGTGAGCTCTTATGTGGGCTTTGTCAAAAATAAAAGAAAAAGAAATAAAAATAAAGTGCAGGCATCAAGGATTGAACCTTGGACCTATGGTAGAGGCAAAGCTTCATCATGCATGTACTAACCAATTCACCTAGCAAGGGAGTGCTAGTGGAAAAGGAAGAGGATTTTAGTTGAGGCTAAAGGAAGTGAAGAGTCAATGCCTGTAACACCCCAAAATTTCACCGTGAATAATATTGTGAATTCATTATGAAATATTATGTGAATAATATTTTGGATTCATGGAAAATTATTATAAAAATATTATGTAAATAATGTTATGAAATTCATGAAATAGTATCATGGATATTAGAAAATATTATGAATTCATGAATATGAAATATTATGGGATTCATGAAATATTATAGATTCATGAATATGAAATATTAAAAATATTATGAAATAATATTTATGGAATATTAAGAAATATTATGAATTCATGAATATGAAATATTATGAAATTCATGAAATAGTATCATGGATATTAGAAAATATTATGAATTCATGAATATGAAATATTATGAGATTCATGAAATATTATAGATTCATGAATATGAAATATTAAAAATATTATGAAATAATATTTATGGAATATTATGAAATATTATGAATTCATGAAATATTATTAATATTATGAAATTTCATGATAGGCTTGGCTAAAAGGGCTTTGATATGGATTAGTGCAAATTGTGATAAAATGAAGAAGTAGAAGGGAGGAAGCAAGGATTGAACCTTGAACCTCCTAGTTGCACTCTCCATGTCTTAACCACTACACCAAGCATTGTTTCTTGTTGAGAGGATGAGAAACATGCTTGTTAAGTGTGTAAGAGTGAAGAAACATGTCTTTTCATGAGAGAAGTATAAATAAGGGAAGTTGGAATAACTTCCTCTTCCTTTGATCTTCTTCCTCACTCTTCCAAAACCGAAAACTCACTCTTCCCTTTCCTTCTCATTTTCGAAAACATACTCTAGAGATAACCCTAGGGCAATTTCAAGAAGGAAAGTCCAAGTGTCATTGCCATCTACTAAGTCCAAGGAGTCCTAGAGAAAGTTTGAAGAAGAGGATCTTCACATACCCTCCAAGTGTAGGGTACCCTACGGTTTAAAGAAATTCCAGCGCAAGGATGTAAGTATCCCCTCGCCTGCAGTATAATGGTTATGTGTGATCCTTGTTATTTTTCTTGTACAAAATTTAGGGCTTTTCACCTTTGAAAGTTTCGGCCCCCTCTTGAAGGGAGGCCTTGGTCACTTTTTATTACATGGAAAGATTCCTTGAAATTTAGGGTATGCTTATATGTTGTTTCCCTTCATGTTGTAATACCAAAAATTGGGATTTGCACCCTTATAAGTTTCGGCCATGCATGATAGAAATTAGGGTTTGGGGATTTTATGATTTTCTATAATGGATTCATGCTTAGGAATGTAGATCAAGTGTTTGAATATATGTTTGTATGAATATTTGATACTCCTACCCTATGAAACTAGGGTTAGGGTTTAGATGGGTTTCGGCCAAGACCTAGGAATTAGGGTTAGTGAGGATTGAATTATCACATAATGTATCCATGCTTAGTATATTGTATGATAGTGTATACAAGGTGTTGTATAGATGGTTGTGTGAATATTTCATTGCCAAAAAATGAACTTGCCCTATCATAGGACTTTCGGCCAAGGCATAGACTTTAGGGTTTGTGAAAATTAATTATCCTATGATATATGTTTATGGTTGGGGATAATCATATGTATATGTATGTGGTGTTAAATGGAAGGGTTGATATGTAAACCTTAAATTGTTAGCATGCTATGATATGTTTATGTATGAGGTGTTTGAATAAATGTATGTGTGAATGATTAATGCAAAAGTCCTGATATTTCCCTACTCTTGATGTTTCGGCCAACCCACTAGGACTAGGGTTTGTAAAGGTCAAACTACCCTATGATATATGTTTATGGTTGGGGATGATCATATGTGTATGTATGTGGTGTTAAATGGAATGGTTGATAAGGAAACCTTAATTGTTAGCATGCTTTGATATGTTTATGGATGAGGTGTTTAAATGAGATGTCTGATTGAAATCTTAATTGATAGCATGCTACCACTTCCTACGATATGAGTATGACCTATGTGACCAAAGCTTGTCAGGTCTAAGGTAGGTTAAGTGGTTGAAATATGATGCATGATGAAGTATGTATGAACATGTATGGAATATGATATATGTATGAACAAGTATGAAATATGATGTATGTATAAACATGTATGAAATATGATGCATGTATGAACAAGTATGAAATATGATGTATGTATGGACATGCATGAAATATGATGTATGTATGAGCATGCCTTATAGCCCATGGGGCACACTTATGAAATTGCATGTGATATGTTAAAATGCTTGAAGGGATACTCAAATAGTATGGGATCAAGAGCACCCGAATGTGTGGTGTGTCCTAGGGGATCAAGAGCACCCTTGAAGAGTGGTGTGTCCCATAAGAGTAAATATGGAGTATTCCTTAGCATATATGTAACAGCATGATAAGTATTTTACTTTTAAGTTGTGTACCCGACTCGGAAGAGGGTCGTTAAACAAATCCGGGGTGCATGTTAACGTGGCTCCGGTAGGACGGAAGGGTCCTGCTCTAATGACTTGGTGGCTCGCTACCCCAATTTATTAGGGAACGCGCAATAGTTTCCGCGCGATAGTTGGTACACAACAGGGCCCGATATGATATGGATGTATTTTTAAGTAATACCATTATGGAAATGTTTTGAAAACATTCTTTGAAAATATTTGTAATATGTGAAGAGTATGCTTGAGGTACTTGATACTGCATGTTAGAAACTTGGATGTTTAACATGCTTTGATGAACTCATTATGTGTACATGTTATATTCTTTCGTACGGATTTTGCGAGTAGGACAGGATCCTTACTAAGCATTTATGCTTACTAGTTTATGTGTTGTCTTATGCTGCAGATAACACTTAAATGGAAGGAAGAGGCAGGAGGCTGAAGATGTGTGGGGTGGTGGCTCGGGAAAGAATGATCCTATATCTACTTAATGTGCCTATGTTTATGTTCCCTGACAATAAGTGTTGGTGATTAAGATTGACCTGGCATGACGATGTTTACCTTTAGAAGTCTTTTATATTTGATTATGTTATGAGTTACATTACTGGTGAATCTATCATATTGTAGAATGACTTTGATAGTTAAACAAGCATGCTTAGTCCTTAGCCCTTGCTTTATTGTTTTAAAGTCATGCTAGAAGATAGGAAAAAAAAAATATTACTATATGATTGAGTTGTACGTAACCCCGCCCCGAGAGTAGATATAAGGGCGGGCGTTACAATGCCCCTTCACTTGCCCCCTTCATTTAGTATAAAAGAGAGGGGAAGGGAAGAGACAACTTGGCACTTAAGTTATTTCTTTTCTTCTTCCACCAAAGCTCTTTCTCTCCCTCTTCTTCCTCCTTTTAGCCGAAACCCACAAGGGGTTTTCCCTTGGAGAAGCTTCACAAGAATACCTTAATCTTGAGGATCCAAG
Organism: Boesenbergia rotunda; assembly: GCA_024364735.1. NCBI lineage: Eukaryota > Viridiplantae > Streptophyta > Magnoliopsida > Zingiberales > Zingiberaceae > Boesenbergia > Boesenbergia rotunda. Next base: position 148,367 of record JAGFNQ010000331.1, on the reverse strand, counting down.
GCTTCCTACAAGGCTACAACGGCTAAGGAGAGTTCTCGAGTCAAGAAGGTTTTCTTTTGTTCCTCTATTCAAGGTTTATAACCAAGATCAAGAAAGGTAAGACTCCCTCACCTGTGGTATAATTATTTTCTTTGATGTCTATCATGATTTAAGTGTTTGTTTAGGATCTAAGTGAGAAAACCATGAGGTTTGGGTTCTAGGGTTTCGGCCAAGCCTTGTATTTAGGTTTGGGGATGATGTAAACCCTCATTCATGATCCCTAATATTTTCTTATGATAAATAAAGGATAAATTATGGTTTGGAGAAATTTTGTAGCACCCTAAGACCCTCTAGGGTTTCGGCCACCATCCCATCTTCATGGTTAGGATTAGATCTAACCCTCCAAGAATGTTTATTATGTTTATCTAGGATATAATGCATACTAATTGTGTATTAAATGAATTCCCCATGGACTTAAAACCCTTCTAGGGTTTGGCCAAGTAAAGGTTTAGGGCTAGGACTTTGGGGTTAGCTCCAATCATGTATTCTAATGGTTTCCTATAGCATTGTATATAATGTATGGGTGATATATTACTTGTGGCACCTCACATGTTACTTGAACCATGGGAACCCCCACTTATGACTTTCGGCCAAGCACAAGTTCTAGGGTTTGGGTTAATCTAAGGTTTCAAGTGTATGTGTTTATGACTTATTATAATGTAGATATATGTTCAAGTATGTTGTATGAATTATATGGTACCTAAAACCTTATCTTTATGAGCTATGTATCATGACTTTGTATACTTATGTTATGTGACATGTTTTATTCATGAATGCTTTAAACCATATACCATGAACACATGTATGGTGAAATAGGCCTTATGGTTGGTGTAGAATGGTGCATGTATTATGTTAAATGCCTATGATAGATATATGGTTATGAAGACCTATGCATATTTTATGTTAAAGGCCATGAACCTATGTAATATGTATCATGTTCATAGAAATCCTACTCATGCATGCTTTATGATAAATACTATGATTATGTATGCTACGTGATATGTACCACGTATGTAATACATGATTACCTTATGTACCATGATCACGCAAGCTTTATGAACTAAGATGATGTTTATGTCTCAAGGCATAATTATGTATGTATGTCATGACTTATGAAAGAAGACAATGAATGAAGATGATGTTTATGCCTTTAAGGCATTATGATGTTATGCATGGATTATGAACGATGAAATGCTAAGTATGTTTTAAGCTATTATGTTATGTCTTTAAATATGTTATGTATGTTCTATAAATGATGAAGCATGTGAAGCTATTTTACTTTATGAATGGGCTTGTACCGGACCGAAGTAAGGGTCTAAGGGATGGACTCCTCATGTAAGACTCGGTGTGGGACTACCGCAGCTGTCCCCGGTTCTGGGACTACCGCAGCTGTCCAACAGGGATGGACTCCTCATGAAAGCCTCAGTTTTTGGGACTACCCACTACTAGAAAAAATGCATTCAACAACAGTGAATCACTGTTGTCGTAGGCCAAATACCAATGTTATTAAAGGCCATGTTGTTAAAGGGGGGGTCTACAACAACAGTGAATCACTGTTGTCGTTTTGGTCTACGACAACAGTTTGACAACAGTTTTCCACTGTTGTCGTATATCACATTCGACAACATTTTCACAACAGTTTTTCACTGTTGTCTTTTATTATATTCGACAACAGTTTTATAACCGTTGTCGTATATCAATAACAACAGTTTATCACCGTTGTCGTATGCCATATTCACCGTTGTCTTTTATTATATTCGACAATAGTTTTTATAACCGTTGTCGTATATCAATAACAACAGTTTATCACCGTGGTCGTATGCTATATTCACCGTTGTCTTTTATTATATTCGACAACAGTTTTATCATTGTGTTGTTGTATGCCACCGTTTATCTACAACAACAGTTTAGCTTTAAAAAAATCTGTTGTGCGTTTGCACTGTTCCACAACAGTTTCATACCAATTTGACAACAAAGATATTTCCATTATATTTTCAATTAAAAGACAATAATTTAACCTCGAAACAAAAACTATATATATCAAACATTATCAACATATTTACAATAAAGATCCACCACAAGCTTTCTACAGACGAAACCACAAAAGTATCTTCTGTCCAAAAACCTTTCTACAGACGAAACCACTAAAGTATCTTCTGACCCAAATTACAAGAGTTCAAATTATATATAATTCTGACCCAACTAAACTTACAATGAAGTTCAAATCACAAAAATTATAGCTTGGAAGGTCAGATTAATGGTCTTCAAACATGATCACGAACAAGTCCCTGCAGATGGAAAAAAGAAAACAAACACTCTAATTAGTTATTCTATTAAATGCATATGTCCAATAAAAAATGATCCATGAAGATATGTATCAACAAACAACAAAAATAACAAACTAACAAACAAACAAACAAAAAAGATATGCATGTATCAGCACTTGCAATTATAAGGAAATTGCTAGCTTGGCTTATCTAGACATTTACAGCCTTGCAACCACTTTTCAAGGAAAATACTCAGACGACCATATTAAATATCTGACACATGTTCTTGATTGATTGTTTGTGATTCAGAATCATATTCTGAATCACAAACTGTGTCTGTTTAGGCAAATAAAAAAATATATTGAAGAATTGAATCCAATCAGGGATGTTAGGCAGAACTGCTGAAGCTCCAAAATATATTGAAAAAAAATGTATTGAAGGAATTTCTATTGGATGAATGTGTTTATATTTATGTTAATTTCATACGATCATACAATTAGTTCATTGAGGCAGTCCTAGCAAACTGGATAAAACCCTTGATGAACACTCTCATTAATCCCTACCAATTAGACCTCGTCAAAGACAGATAGATTGACAAAGTCTTCATTACAAGATGGTCCTCACTCACACAAAGAAGGGGATATAGCATGTTTCATGCACACACAAGACTTTTTCAAGTATTTCAACTCAGTCTTTTGGGATATCCCAAAATGCATATGCACGTCAGTTATTCACCATTGCATGTGTTACCAATTGTTCACCAACAGTCAGAGACTAAAGCAGGGGGCTTGCTGTTGATTTTTTATGGCATGACATGTAAAGAGATGAGTATTGATTTTTGTGGCTCAGTGTTTACTGGGTTTGTAAGTTAAGGAATAATGTTAAATACCAGAAGGATCGTTGCAAAAAGATTCAGTTTAAAAGTTGTAATGAGAACATTTTGCTATGTATTTTATTGTTGGTCTTCTAAGATCTCTAAGGGATGGGATTCCATTTGGATGATACACAATTGTTAATCTAGGTTGGTAATTTTCCACCCATTTGCAAAATGGGTACATTAGAAAGCCTAGTTGGATTAAATTTCAAGGAAATTACCAAACTCCTTGAATGCCCTAGTATCAAGAAATATCTGAAAAAACTTTGTTGGCAAAAAAAAAGAAGTACATCACTCAGGGCTTGATTGAAGACCTATGGTCTATAGATTTGAAACAAATGCCAAAAGTATTAAGACCCAAAATGTCTTACAAGTCAATTTGGCTAAGATCAGCCCACAGTAGCAGCCGTCGGGGCCGACCAAGAAATCTAGCTTGCCATGTAGGCTCTTCGTTTTCATAAACAAAACCATGCTTTCTGTACAAATTCTTTGCCGCTTCATTGTCAACGACAACATGAACATAAAGATCATTTATGCCTAAAAACATAGTACGAATTTCGGTAAGTAAATTTCGAGATGCAATAAAATCAAGAACGAATAAGGTGAAAATATATGGCGTTCTTGTTGAGTTATGGCTACAGAGAGAATAAAGCGAACAAACCACAAGGTACATCTGTGTATTGTGGATTTAGCATGATTCCATTTTTAAGAAAATTATGAAATGACAAAGACATATAACACTGTTTCACTTTATGTCATTGATAATAGCTAACAAGTATTCTGAAAAATCCTAATAATTTCGATTTTATCAACTTGGTGTCACATAAGTCACATTCTCTCCAGTTGAATAGGAGAAATTTAAAGTCGTGGTTCAGATTTCTGACTGGGACCCAAGGCATGAAACAAATCCATGGTAGCAAGAAGAATTCTATAAACCTCAAAATAACAGATGCTTTCTGGATATATGCTTCTTCAAAAGTGACTAGTGAAATTGCCACTCAGAATACTTTCGTCGATTAACCTATGTGAACTGATTAACGACCAAAGCAAATTTCCTGAAAGATGAATATCCAAGTCATGCAAGGCAAGCACTAAATGCATCAAACTAAAAGCACCCAACACCTCTCTCGAAATTAATTTCAAATTGTGCTGGATTTATTAGGCCAACTAATAATTAATGTTTCTAGATGGCAAAGTAGCAACCTCGTGATGGATGACCGAGCACCTGAAGCAAACTAAAAAACACAATAAAACATGAATCTAAACTTGAAAGGAATCTAAATTTATGGGATTGGGGAATGCAAATTATCCTTGGTACGTTTTACAAAACACAATAAATATTTATACTTACTCCGCCATTAAATAGAAATTTCCTTATTTTCAATAGATCTATTGTCAAGTGAAATGATGCAGCGTAGGGTGAATTGAATTATTGAAACCAACACAAGGAAAATTTACCCCAAGAGTAGGCAACTATTTTAGATTTGGTAACTATTGCATATCCCAAGCCATTTCTTTGCAGCTCACTGGCAACACACACATTACTTAGATATGCCCTCGTCAGACTAGCTCCCGAGACCTGTTCATGTTTTCATTTGGCAGCAAATTAATGTCGCCCTTGGATGCAATCATGACTAAGACAAAAAAAAATCAATAATATCAACATGTATAAATACAATAACAGCAGCAATGGAAGAGAGGATTGATTAAATTTTGGGAAAAAAAGGAAGAACGATCTTTAATGTATAATATGTTGTCTCATTTCAAGAGAGAATCCATGGCAGTTAGACAACAGAACATAATAGAAATAGTAGAGCTTAAATTAAACCTTCTTTTGAAGTAATGTGGACCAAGAAAAGCAGTGAAATGAGTTCTTGTTTGTGCAATAAATGGTCGAACAACATCCGATAGTTGTAAACCAAAGTTAACAACTTAAATTTGTTATTCATAGGGGGTAAAAATATGTTTCTATCCATCTTAAATCACGTGAATGTAGATTAATGAAAATGGTGAAGAAATTTCGAGAGTCTAATTGAGACTGGAAAAATATTTTTTAAAAATAGCTAGAGAAAAGGAAAACCTCTTATTCATGCACATTGTGTAATAAAAGACAAGAGCATCTAAAACCCTTAGTGAAGGTATAATCCAAATATGCTTTGAGCAGAATGTACCTTAGGACGCTTTCCTGTCAATTCATCAGCCAATTTGATACATTGGTTGACATCTAGAGTTGCCACAACTATTCTTTCTTCTCCATTTTGAGAAAACTGCATATTTATATAAAAAAAGTCCTGTGACCTTATAAATTTAAATAAAAATTATAATCCTGTGTTTTTATACATTACAAAGAAAGAAGAAATAACAAAAGCTTTTTGATTTCTAGGAAAAAAACATAAATCAATATTTCAGGAGAATAACTGACAAGAGACCAAGTAATGAAATCAATGGAACAGAAACCTTAAAAGACAAAATACCAACACCTTTAATGTCTTCAGAAACTAGTACGGTCCTTGAATACGAAATTTAATCTATCTATACAAGAAGGGAAATCTTGAGTATAACCAAATAAATAATCACCTTTTCATTAGAGCTTTTTTGGGTTATGCAAGAATTAAATATTTAAAATGTATAAAAGGTAAAACCATTTTAGATTGCAGCTTAGTTATCCCTAGCAATTTCATCAATTGGCCGTGCAATTGCAAGTATTCCCATTTTGCACAAGTATGAAAGATGAACTTCAAGAGAAGAAAATCAGCTGATATAATAAGTCACATCAAAGCATTGTTTTTTGTGAACATCAGGCTTAACTTAGGAAATTCCGTCTAAGATATATCTAATTGAAGTGGCATGTAAGTCATCCTGAAATGTAGGTTGTTGGGAAGTTGAGGTTCTTACCCACATAGTCATTATGATGTTTCAAACATATAATTCCATCAAGCAACAGTCCTCGGCATTTCAAGAAAAAGAGTCTCAATCATGAATGGATTTCATATGAGCAAAGTTGAAGCGTGATTAGCACATAGAAGATTCACCTTTTATGAATACATTGAACCATTGATTTATAGCCACCAGTGTAACATTAGAGATATTGAAGTTGATTTTATAGAACATATATAAGAATTAGCTCACTGCACTTATAGCAATTCATGTTCACCGAATGATCTTCATACCTTACAAGCAGAATAAAGTTCATCAGCATGTCTTAAGGACGGTGATAATGGAAGAGTGGCATTTATGCAAGCAGCTCTTTTAAACCCTATTCTTTTACCATCAATGCGGTCTTTCAATGCTTGGAACTCCCTTTCTTCCAGATGCCGAACCTGATCCTAATAGAACTTGAAAACCAATAGATAGCATCAGCACTATAGGGACCTCATTGCCCAATCAAACCTTTTTCTTAGTGAAAAAAAAATGAATAGGGAACGACCACTAGGAAATAGATCGAAGGAAAGAACGCATTGCTCACCTCGCCGCCGGATGACTTGTAAAACTCATCGTAGAAGGTGCGGATCCTCAGGCGAACAGCGGCCAGGAGCTCTTCATCCGATTCGCACTCCTTCACGGACACATAATCCACATCGAGGACTAGGGTTTCTTTCTCGCAGAGGCGGGAGGCAGCAGGCGTGGCGGCGCCTCCGCCAGGGACACGGGTGGCTCGGTACTGTCGAATCTGCGGGACAGAGACGAAGATGAGGGGCCGCAGGTGTTCCAGCTTAGCCGAAATGGTAGCTCTCGGGGTTTCCTTGGACTCGGGCGATGAAGAAGGGGGAGAGGCGTCGACTCGTGGCTGCGAGGGGTTTGTGTGAGGAGGGGGTTTTTTTGCAGTTGGATATCCACCGTTGATTTTGTTTATTGCTTGAACAGCACAACAATACAACAACAACAGTTTAATATAACTGTTGTCTATTGTCATAATAGACAACAGTTTATCACATCAGTTGTTGTAAATCCAGCCTATAGACAACAGTTATTTTATAATTGTTGTCGTTGAGTATACATACGACAACATTTTGTTATTACTGTTGTCTTTTTACGTATACAGACCAACAACAACAACGGTTAATACTAAAACTGTTGTTAAATTGACATAAGACAACACTTTATCAAAAAACCGTTGTCGATTATGTGTTGTTGAATGCAAAAATTCTAGTAGTGACCGCAGCTGTCCTTACCCTAGTAGGTCGAGACTAGCTACCTCGTATTTACTTAGGGATGCGCGCATATGATGTATGTATGTGGTACAAGCTAGGGCCCCATGATGTGATGATTATGTTTAAGTATTTATAAGTATGATTTTCAAATAAGCATCCTTAGGATATATGCATTTGACTCATGCATCCATTCATGTTATGCATCCATGTTAAGTATATTATATGCTTATGTTTTATGTTAAGAACCATGTCATGTTAGTATTTCATATGCTTAGGTTTTATATGAAGAACTTCTTTTTGATAAGTAAGTTATATGTTTTATTTTATGAGACGTATGGTTTTGGTGAGTAGGAAAGGGTCTTACTAAGCCTATGTGCTTATAGTTTTATTTTTTTATACCGCATATCAAGCAAGAGGATATTAAGGGAAGCGGCAGGAGGGGCAAAAGTGTGTGTGCGGCAGTGACATGGCAAAGGAAAAAGAAAAAAATTCTCATAATTATACTTTGTTACATGTCTTGTGTTTTGCATTGTCTTCTTAAGTTCCATGCTATACTTATGATAGTTATGCCTAAAGAATAACTTACTACTTATGATTCTTATGGATGATTTATGTGATGGTCATATCATGATGTTACGTATGATGTTAACATGCTAAGTTACCATGTCATTATGTTTAGGAATGATGGTTAAGACATGTCTACTTAACTCAAGTGTTAGTTGCATGTATGTATAAAGTTTTAAATTATTCCGCTGCAATACGATGTTCATATGCCTATATGTATGTTAGCGTAACGCCGCCTCCCGCCACACCGTAAGGTGTGGAAAAAGGCGGGCGTTACAGGACCTCCCCTTTTCTGACCCCTACTCCAACATCACCCTCGACACACTTTACACCTATTTCTTTGGGCATGAGAGGGACACTACTATCACCCACTTTCGTTCTCTTAACTTGCGTATTCAGGAATACACACTGTATCAAGTTCTAGTTCAATGTATTCTACCACTCACCTCTAGAGATGAAGCGGTGATGAGACCCTTTCATACCATCTTACTTTATGCTCTTATTCATCGCCTTGACATTAACATCAGACTGCATATCTTTCACACCATCATCTAAGTGTCTAGCATCTCTACTCGAGCAAGAGTTCATACGTCTTATTGTCACATCTTGACCACTCTCTTCTTAGCCTTAGGATGCGACATCTTTGCTGGTGAGGTTACCTATATGACCGAGTTTGACGAGATAGGAATTAAGAACTTCTCATTAGACACTATAGACATCTCGAACACTGAGGTCATGTCTTGGAGATGATAGAGAGCTGCCCAGCCTTAGGACTATCCGAAGGTCGATGAGGATGACTTCGTGGCGGAGCTCGAGGCACAGATGCAGCAGACACTGTTGGTGCCGGAAGCACCAGATCGAACCTTGTTTTAATAAGTGACAGAGGATTCAAGTTAAGCTGGTTTGTTGGTACTGATGAACATGTGAAGTTTACAGGAAAGTCCTAGTTAAGCTAGGCAAGAAGTCTTGACATGTAGGGTTGAGCAAGAAGTCCAGGTCGGGGATTGGGCAACAAATACTTGGTGAGTGAAGGCAAGCATGAAGTCTTGGTCCAGGGGACCGAGCAGAAGACTTTGTCGAGCGGAGATTACAGATAGGAGTTGAGACGGGTCGACGGGTCGAGGTCGAATGTAGTCGAGTTTTGGATTCTCGGAGGCTAAGAAAAAGTCCAACCAGAGGTTCTGGGTGGCAGCAGGTACACTCTCCTGAGACGAGAAGGTGAGGATGCGTTCCCCGAGAGGAAACAGTAGGTGTTGGTCCGTCCTAAGGTTTTATGTGAAACCTAAAAGTTAGGACCAATACAACACTGGCTGTAAATCCATACATGCATTTATTCTATATGTATTATTGTATGGAACTAACCCTTGTTGAAGTTGAAAAGTTGAACCACTTGGACTAGGGCACCTGAATGGGATCCAGGCACCTGGGAGCTGGCAGCGGGTGGCTGAGCAAGCATAACGGTCAAGCTTACGTGGTGAGTGATGAGTGGAGCAGCCACGTCGGCACTCAAGCTCCTGAAAGGGACTAGGGTGCCTGAGCCAAAATAGAAGTTTGACTACGCAGCAGATAGAATTGCCGCCCGAGACGCTACGACTAGGGCGCCTGAATGGCCTTTTAGCCGCCTGAAAGATTAGTATATAAAGGGTCGAGAGCAGCACCCCAGAAGGACAATTAACATTCTGTGATCATTCTGGTCTCCTGTGTTCTACGCGATCAAAGCTTCGACAATACCGAAACGTCATCCGACTCTCCGAGCGAAGGTTTTCATTTCATTCAAAATGGAGTCGGTATACTTGTTTCATTTCTTTCGGTGGACTTGAATCTTGTAATATGTACATTCATCCAATTATTAGTTATTGCTCAAAGTAAACGATCAAGGATCGTAGGCCTTATAGTAGGAGTCGGTCAAGACTCCGAAGCAAGTAAAACTAACTTGTGTTTGTGTGTTGTGTTTTGTTTTCCATTGCATACTCGATCGTTCTGAAATCCGAAGAATTTTAAAGTGATATTCACCCCCCCCCCCTATCGCTCTATTTCGATCATACAATTGGTATCAGAGTGAGGGTTGCCCAATTTGGTGAAACCACCACTTGAGTATTTTTTTTCAGATTTTCTTTGTTTTTGCGTGTTTTTCTTTTTATTCTCGCACTGCTAATTCAAGACAAAAAGTCTTGGTACATCTGTCTTTCTTTGTTTTTTTTGCAAGTCTATTCTTTTCGCTTCTTCCTTAATGGTCATGTAAGAAGGCTACAATACTGCTCGCCCCCCTCTCTTCTTTGGGGAAGATTTCAGTTATTGGAAGAGCCAGATGGAAGTCCATCTGAAAACTCAGATGGACATGTGGATAATAATCCAAACCGGATTCGATCTCCCAAGAGATGAGCAAGGGACTGTACTGAGCTACAATAAATGGGATGCATCTGCCAAGAGGAGAATTGAAGCTGATGCAAAGACAACACAAACCCTCCAATGCGGACTCACGAAGAAGGAGTTTAACCACGTCGGACCTTTCAGTAGCGCCAAAGAATTGTGGAATAAGCTAATAGAACTCCACGAAGGAACATCCGACACCAAGGTAAGCCATTGTGATTTGTTATTGAATAAATTATACAATCTAAAAATGCAGGACGGAGAAACTACTTCCCAACTGCATGCCCGGATACAAGAAATCATGAACGGGCTCTACATCATCAGGCATACAATTGAAAATAGAGACTTAATCAGGTATACACTTAACTCCTTCCCTAGAAACTCTCTATGGGCATCTATGGTTGATGCTTACAAAGTTTCTAAGGATTTGTCTAAAATAAAATTGGATGAATTATTTTCAGAGTTTGAATTACATGAACAAATTAATGGTGCACTTGCAGAGAAAGGTGTACCTTTAATTGTAGGAAAAAATAAAAATGAAGGCACCAGAACTAGAATCAGATTCTGACTAGGAATCTGAACAAGAAGAACTGGTGGAGCTTGTGAACGTCGTTCGAAAATTGTTCCAAGCTCGGAAAGCCCAAAAGAAGAAGAAGATGGGATAGCCAAAGGACGATCCGGTTGGACCATTGAACAAGGCAGACCTCACTTGTTATGGGTGTGGAAAGAAGGGGCACTTCAAATCTGAATGCCCGAACGTGAAATAGATGAAAAATCAATGGAGGTAGAAGGCGTTGCAAGCAACCTGGGACGAGTCATCTTCGGAATCAGACGAGGATGAACCTACGCACTCCAACCTCCTCGAATTAATGGCCCAAGATGAGATCGACATCGACTCCAAATCAGAAGAAGAAACGGAGCACGGAACTGTCTCACTGTCGGAAACTGGCCGACTCAAGGTAACTGGTTATTCTGAATCGGATCTTTATGAACTTATTTCTTATCTATCTCGCAAACTAGCTAGGTCTTATGACTGGGTCAAGTCTCTCTGAGTGGAGGTAAAACTCCTTATGGAAGAGACCAGCTCGAGTCCTTTGACTGAGCAAGTTTAGGAAGAAACCTCAACTCAAGTCCAAAGGCTTGAGGAAGAGAATTTCTCCCTGAAAGCTCAAGTCAAAGAACTCAGAGCAAATTTGGAACAGTTTACCCTGGGGTTTAGAAATCTTGATCTGATTCTTGGAAAATAAAAGTCTATTCTAAATCAATCCGGAATTGGATTTAAAATCAATTCATGATTTAGGTCTTATTATTCAGTAGTGAACCACCCTAGCACCCGAGTCCAAGCATGTGTCCCCAAATCAAGATTGACTAATCAAGCCAGATCAAATCAATATTGGGTCCCTAAGGTTCATATCCATTATTTAGATAAACCATATTGAGGATATAATCCAGGAGGAGCAAATAAAAAGACTATTCCTGTGGTTAGGTAGTTTTGATTAAATACCTTCTCTGATGTTTATTTATTTTTATTTTTATTTGGTTATTTATTATCTTGCTTAGGATTAGAAATGGTAGTTAAGGACTAGATCTGATTGAAATTTGTACATCCTAGTATTAGGGTGGGGCAAGCTATAGTATGCTAGGAAAGCCGTCTGGGAAGTCAAGTAGGAGAAGGCGTCTCCTACATGGTCTTCATAGTCCGATGGAACTTGCCGAAGCTACCTCGCCACATCCTCGAATAGTTAGACCAAGATTTCTAAATGAGGAATTTAAAAATATTATTTCTTTATGCGGCTTTGTCTAGGAAAGGGTTATTGATCTAATAAGGTTAAGGCCAAAAAAGGCCTCTGTGCCTCGCCAAGACATGGAAGCCAAATATTGAAATATATTTTAAATTACTAATTCATAAGTCTGAATTTAACTCAAGTTTCAATCATATCTTAGATTCAACCTAACTTCAAGATAAAATTAAAATCATCTCACAAAATAAATAAGGATTCCTACCTTGTCACTTAAAAATGGGTTAGATGTTTAGGACTTAAAATAAATCAAACCCAACCGGTTAGCCCAAACTAACTTGTCACTAAGTTAGTTAGCCAAAACTAAAATGAATTAAGATTTGTCTGTGCTTGTCAAATTTTCTGTTCAACTTAATTTTGTTTAACTCTTCTTCCAAAAATTTCTTTTTCAAAATTTCATTTTAACTCTTCTTTTAAATATTCCTTATTCAAAATTTTTGTTTAACTCTTCTTCCAAATTTTTTTTTAAATTTCTGTTTAACTTAAAAAAAAACTTTTTAACTTAATTTTGTTTCAAAAAAAAAATTTGTGTTTAACTCTTCTACCAAAAATTACTTTTTCAAAATTTATACTCAAATTCTTTTCAATTTTTTTTTCAATTTTTTTTTAAGATCTCTATATCTCAACCGGTTAAAATTGCTTTTAACACAAACATTTGACAAAACTCTTAATAAAGCCCTAAAACCCAACTCAAGCGCCTGAATCTTACTTAGGCGCCTAATCGCGAATCAAGGATTCGAGCGCGTGATTTCACGCGCCTTCCCGAGCGCACCCTTGGTTTTTGAAAACCAGAGGCGGAATCACTGAACATGGTGGCCTAGTCAACTCGGGGGCCTAGTATTCAGGCACCCTAAACCCTACTCAGGCACTCGAGTTCCCTCAATATAAACTTCCTCACGCATGCCAAACAGAAACGACCAAGGCGCCCTAATCCACTTCCTCTCCTTTCTCTCGTTTTCTCTCTCAAACCCCTGCCAAAACAAACCCAACAACCCAGGATCTTTCTTTCTTTTCGATATGCCTCAAAGACGGTATACTCTAAATTCTACTCTTAATTTCCATTGCTTTATTCTTACTATTACTATGTTCTTGTCAAAATTAGTACACGACACATAGCCCAGACTGGACCTGCTACCCTGTCCAGTACAGACCCTAGATTCCCCTCCTTGTCTCTTCAGGATCTATTTGAGCAGACCACCTATATACCATTAAATTGTAACTATCTTCATAGGAATTTCTTTGAGACCTACTGCCCTATCACCATGGATGTTATCCATCACTACCACATTGACCAACTTGTCTACTGCACTAATTTTATAGATGTGACCCTGTGTGTAGAATTTTACAATAACTTGGTAAAATTAGATGACACCTATTACTCTAGCCGTGTCAGCAAATTGATTTTATCATATCTCCTACACTGTTCACCCAAAATTTTGAGTTACATCCATCTGATTCTACTTTCTTATGCTATCCACCTAGGGATGGTTCTTTTGCTGATCCTTACTCCCACATTACCCTAGACACCTTTTTTACTTACTTCTTTAAGGGTGAGAGAGACCCCACCATCTTCACTTTCAGCTCCATGTAGCTTCAGCCCCAGCACTAGGCTCTTAATCGAGTTCTTCTTCGTTGTGTTCTACCTATCACCACTAGGGATATCACTGTGATGAGGCCCTTTCACAATTTCTTGATGTATGCTTTTATTCATCATCTGGATATGGACGTAGGACTTCTTATCTTTCATGCATCACTTATGCGTCCAACATCTCTACCCACAGGAGAGTGCGCAATCCATATTGCCACCTTCTGATTTCGATATTTGTTCACTTTCGATGCGATGTCCTATGGGGTCTGGTCACCCAGATGACCGAACGCAATGAAATAGGATTTAGGATCCTTTCCTTAGCTGGGATAGAGGTTAATAATGATGGAGTCCTGGCCTGGAAGCAGGGTAGGGGAGCGGGACCAGCCGATGATCAAGAGGATGAGGGTGTGCCACTTGCAGAGATCAAGGCTGCATTAGAGGAGAATCCGCCTCAGCAGGATCCACTACCGCCTCCTCCACTCTCAACAGATCAGAGACTAACTCTCCTCGAGACAAAGGTTCACCATCTCAGGACCCAGATCCAGACGTTTTGAGAAGAGTCAGACAGTCAATATTCAGAGATGGCCCAGACAGTAGCAGAGCGACATGCCGAGCTTATGCAGTTGCTTTAGTCCTTATGCAGTTGCTTCAGTCCTGATGCCCATGCCGAACTATTGTTTGATGCAGTCAGCAAGTAGCTAACAGGTCAGACAAGTGACTAGATGATTTTGTTTTCCATGCTTGGACTCAAAATGAAGGTGCCTAGGCTTGACCTAAAACTTAAATATTTTTTTTCTTATGTTGTTTTGCTTAAACTTAATCACTCTGATACACTTAATTTGTTTTAATACTTAGTTTGTTTTTTGCTTTGATACATGTCTTACCCTTATATTTCATGATTTTGATATGTGGCAAAGGGGGAGAGAATAAAAAGAGTTCAAACTGGGTCCAAAAATTTTCAAAGTGTTTTATCAAATTTTTATTAAATTTTAAGAAAATAATTATTTTGAGATGCCAAAGGATGAGAGGGGAGCACCTCTCCCAACCAAAAATTGGACAAAAGAGATTATGAAGAAGGCTCAAGCAAATGCAAAGGCCACAACAACTCTACAATATGACCTTTCCATGGAGCAATTGAACAAAGTCAGACTATTCATTATTCAACTCTGCTAAAGAGCTTTAGGAAAAGCTCATTGAATTAAATGAAGGATCGAACGAATCAAGAAGAGCCAAGAAGGACCTCTTGTTGGCTTAACTCCAATCCTTCACCATGAAGACAAATGAGACCGTGAGTTAATTGCACGGTAGATTCGAGGAAATTGTCAATGAGCATCATGTAATAGATGAGAAAATTGACAAAAGAGACCTTGTAAGGAATGTGCTTCAATCTTTCCCTAGAACCACTTTATGAGCTTCAATGGTTGATGCTTAAAGGTTTCTAGGGATCATTCTTTAGTTAAGCTATTTTGCGAATTTGAATTAGATGAACAAGTTAACGTATCTTCAAAAAAAAAAGAGTATATAGAGAAAGAGAGGAAGAAAAAGAAATACAAGAAGAAGGTTTCATATTCATCATCCTCCGATTCAGAAGAATCAAGCGCCTCAATGGATGATCAAGAGATGTATATGGTAAGGAAGATGAGGAAAACATTTAAAATTTTTTCTTCTAACAAATCTCATGGTAGGAAAAACTCAAGAAGAGTAGGATAAGAAAGATCATATGCTATAATTGCCATGAGGAAGGACACATAAGGGATGATTGTCCCATCTTGAAGAAGAAGGAAGAGAAAAAGAAGGGAGAAAAGAAGAAACGAAAAGAAAAGGGCAAGAAAGCTCAAAATTTAAAGGCAACATGGGATGATCCTTCGTCATCGGAAGAGGAAGAACACCATGTGTCCCATTTTGCCTTAATAGGAATTAAAGACATGGCCTCCACATCATCCGATGATGAAAAGATCTTATGTGAAGATAAAGAAGGGAGCTCAAGTAAAGGGGGAGGCTAATCTTCGGACTCGGACGTCTCGGTAAGTGAGGTATACAATCTACCTACTACCACTTTAGTTAAAATTATTTCTAGCACTAATGATGACTTATTTAAGGCTAGAAAGAAAATTAAATATTTGAAAATTGATATTTGCATTCTTAATGAGAAATTAGAATCCATGACACTTAAGAATGGTATGCATGCTTCCTCTAGAACAAATTCAAATGCTTCTTGCTTAGAAGAGGAAAATAAGAATTTAAGGGGAAAGGTAGATTACCTTACTAAAGTCCTTAGGAAATTTGAATTTGGCTCCAACACTTTAGACATGATTATTAGGAGCCAAAGAGCAAGCTTTAAGAAAACCAGGCTAGGGTATGATCAACCAAATCATAAAAAGGCCTATCATTACTTGCTTGCTCGGGGACAATCAAAAACTAAGATCCTAGATAGGAAATGGATTCCCGAGGAATATTTGGTTAACCCAATTAGAAGAATCTCTATTGGGTGCCAAAGTCAATCCTCAAAGGTTAGAAGATTTAGGGTTAGTCAACTGTTCCGAAAGGAATCGACGCGGATGACGAGTCACCAGAGAACAACCCACAAGGATGATGACGAAGGGAAGTAGATCACACCCTGCGAGATCGACACGAGCGTTAATGGGAACATACCGGAGATTTTTCAGCGAAGCCCACTCTGACACTTAAGTCAGAACTTAAGTTGCTTGCAGGAGGAAAATCAAGAAGGAGAATGTGAGTTCAGAGAGCGTACCCCCTTTACCTGCGTGTCCAAGTACCTTATATACTCGAGGGATTAACTACATGTATCTTCCACATTCTCCTCCACGTCCCTTATTTATTGGTTACATGATAACTTTTGGGTAATAGTTGCAGTGATTATTAAGGCCTTAATTGTCGCGTGTGACAGATAATAACTCTCCGACAACTTTCCTGATTCGGAAAGAGGAACGACTACTTGAAGTCGAGCTATCGGGTGCGTTGACTCTTGGGCTCTGCTATCCCGAGAAGGTCTCAGGATATCCTCTCCCGGGAGGGCCTCGGGAGCCTGTCTTCCCGGGGAGGTCTCAGGCATATATCATCCCGAGTTAGATGTTAGGACCATGACCGTCAAGCTAGAGAGGGGGGGGTGAATAGCTTTTTCTCTATTTCGTCTCCCTACGATGTTAGCGTGCACAAGCGGAACAATAATAACAAAAATAAACAACGCTAACACCAAATATTTTACGTGGTTTGGAGATGACGCTCCTACTCCACGGCTGTCCGTAAGGTGGACAATCCCAATCCGTCGGTGGATGACTCCCCGGATGACCTCTGACTAGCTCGTGTAGCTCCATGTGGGTGGAGAAACCTCGCCACAACCTGAACGACACTTCTGAGCAACAAAGACTACTAATGAGCACTAACCAAGCTCATTTCGTCAAACCTCTTAGCCACAACGAAGCTCTCTTAAATAGAATCTTAAGGCTGAACTAGCGCCTGCCAGTCGACTACCCACAGGGCAGTCGACTGATCCCACTCCAAGAGCTAGCCAACGGCTAACTCAATGGCTAGATTTTTGACGTGATCAATCGACTGGTCCTGGACCAGTCGACTGATATTTCTATGAGTTCGAGTTCCCTGCTAGCAGTCGACTGATCCATCCCCAGTCGACTGCCCAGCTTACAATTTCACTCTCCCTCACTCCGAAGACCCTCCTTCATGTATGCCTTCAAGTCCACTCCCTTGGCTTGCCCCTTGAAGTCCTCTTCCACAGGTTATCGTCCCTCGGGTGCGCACGCAAGCCCTCGGCTTGCCACCATGCCACCCTTCACGTGTGCCCTTTGAAGTCCACTTCCCGACTTGCCCTTAGAGTCCTCTTCCCTCGACTCTCATCCCTCGTATATGTCCTCCATGTGTGACTCACCAAGTCCTGCAAACACAATCACACATATCAAATCACAAAGGTAAACCTAACTTAAACCCTTTGCCCAAACATCAAAACACATGGTCACTCCGGACCATAGATTGCCCCAACATTAGTCTCGGGGATCTGCCCTCCCGAGGTGGTCTTGGGAGTCTAAGGCCCGACCTAGCCTCGAGAGTCCGAGATAGGCATTCGGACTCGGTGTACCCCGACACATAGCTTCCCCGTTCCATGTGTCATCCCTTGGATGCTCAACCCCATCACATGTCCCTCCCTTCATGTCTAATCGAAGGAAGTGTGGCTGACTGATTAGATCAGTGGTGCAACGATGGGAAGCTATGCACTTGTGGGTCCATATATCCATTACTTCTTTAGTGGCGGCTTGTCGGGTCCAAGGAATCGAAACATTTGTGTTGGTGCAGGCAGCAACTAAGTCAAACCTGGGTTTTGATAATGGCAAAGGGGTTCAAGAGTTACGATGTTATTGTATTCTAATTTTGTTCACTTAGTGTGCAGGAAGAAGCCCTAGGTACACTAGGCAAGAAGTCCTGGCAAAGGGCTGGGCAAAGAAGTCCTGGTCAAGGACTGGGCAAGAAGACCTGACCGAAAGTCAGGGAAAGAAGTCCTGGTCGAGGACTGGGCACGAAGTCCTGGCAAGGGGCTGAGCACCAAAGACCTGACCGGAAGTTGGGCATGAAGACCTGGTCAGGTGGATCAGGCAAAAGTCCAACCGGAGGAGCCGGTTGGAAAAAGATAAACTCTTCTGAGAGGAGTAGGTGAGGAAGTGTTCCCCATCGAGGGAACAGTAGGCGTCGGTTAGACCTAGGGTTCCATTTGGGAGACCCGAAGTCAGAACCAAGACAGCTACGGCTGTAATTATTACTTACTATGTTTTTGGGACTAACCTTAGTTGCAGGGTCGAAGGACTGATCGTCTACAAGTAAAGGTTCCTCACTGGGCCTAGGCGCTCGAATGGAGTCAGGCGCCCAAGTGGGCTCAGGTGCCCGTAAGGATACGGGCGCCAAAGGGTGAAGGCAAAAACCAAAAACCAGTTGCGAAGCCACTGAACCAAGGCGGATCAGGCGCCCATGAGCTCACGGGGGCCCCCATCAGCTCAGGCGCCCAAGTGGGGAGGATAAACGTTGACCGAGCCCGCGGATAAGGATTCCTGGATCGAAGGGCATGTGTCAGGCGCCCCCAACCTATCAGGCACCCAATAGAGTATTATAAAAGGGGCTCGACCCCAAGGCTTCAACAACACAACTTTCTAACGCTCCAATGCTTTTCGTTCAAGCGCTCCACTCCGGCAAACTCCGATCTCGAGATTCTAGCATCGACGACGACCCTCTGCTCCGAAATACGATCCACATCGGGCGTCGGTAACAAAAAATGTAGCTCTTTTCATTTACTGCAATATTCTTGTATTGAAATTTGTAATCCTTTTGCGCGATTATAGAATTACCACTACAACAAATATATCTTTTTGCAGCGCGCAATAATTGTATCCGCAGCGCGCATCGAATGCTGCATAACTCCAAGCTGTTAAAAGTCACAACATTTCGACAGCGTGCATCTGCGCGCTGCGGATAAGTTGCATCCACAGCGCGCGGCTACACGCTGCGGATAAGTGTATCCGCAGCACACGAATATACACTGCGGAAAATTACATCCACAGCGAGTGATTGCGCGCTGCGGATATGTGCATCCGCAAATAAGCACAGCGCGCGATCGGTCACTACGGATGTACATATCCGCAGTGTATATTTGTACGCTGCGGATACTAATATATTCAATATAATTATAATCCCACATATACACATCTTACACAATTTGATAATACAATAAATATACCACATCACATCTCTCAATTAACAACATCCAAAACTAAACATTTATATCACAATTAATCATCAACACCATATTTTACCAAAATAGAATTTCACTTACTAGCAAAAACCATTACAAATTAGTCATAAGTCTAAAATAACTGAGTAGCAAAAAAAATTACAAACTAATCATAAGTCTAAAGTAAGTAACTCAGTCAAAAACTATAAACTTAGATAACCAAGCAACTGTGCTTTCTATTGCATCTTCGAGAAACAACATTTCATCATTTGGTTGAATGACGTCCAGCTTGTTCACAAACACCCTGTCAATCCAAACTTTCCAACAAGCTCCACCAAGAGGAACATGATGCACTTTTACTTTGGGATCTGTGGATGCAATTCGACCTTCTGCAACAACTCCATCAATACTCCAATGAAGCAGCTTACATTTAGTATTATCAATGATATATTCACGACTCAAGTTCTTTAGTTGTAACTGTATAATCAAAAAAAATTTGTAAGTTATAGCGGCATGAACTTGATAATAAAATTATATTGTTGCATTGAAGTATAAATTATAGCGGCATGAACTTGCATTAAAATTATACTGTAAAATTATACAACTCCGTCAGAACTTGATAATAAAATTATACTCGGCAATTGAAGTGGTCATCATGATACAATTATATGCTCGTGCACGAATGTACGAGACCCAGCACAGCAGCATTGTCCCTGCGCATGTTAAAAGTCATCCCTAGGTAATTAACTAGTTTCCAGTTGAGTGGTCTCCTTGAATCGAGTTCTGAATAATCCACACCTTTTTTGCCACTTAGCAATTACTCCTTAAACCAACATGGTACAATCTCGTCTTGTATTGTGGACTTGAGGATCAGAAATGCAATCGACATCATTTTCAGGAGGATTTAATCGCAAGTAATCATTGAGAAAATAGTCAAATCTAAAGCCAGAATGGAATAACAAATGAAATGATGAATTTTAATTTATGATTTTTCCCACTGAATAAAAATTGGAATGGTTTTCAACGATGAAATCAAGTTATATAAGAATATGATATCATTTAAGGACGTGGATGGATAATTGCGATGTGAAATAACTAAGTATCCTCGTAAGTATACTGTATCACCAAGTGGAATGGCTAAGCCTCCTCAAAAGGAGACAGCCGCCGAATTTTGTAACAATATCTATTGTCAAATCTTCAAATAGATGATAAATAAATGACTAGCAGAAATGCAGGATATGATCCATGGTTAATAAAGACGATTTCTATTAAAAAACAATGAACAAACAAACTGCAGAATATGATATGTTACTAGCATGCCAATCTTTCATCAAGATAAAAATTAGCAGTAAGCGTCGTCATCAGGGATATTATACAAGTTCGAATACTAGATAGTTTTATAAAATTCCATATACCTATATGTTCAAATTCATAAAATAAGAAATAGATTTTTTTTGCCACCTTGTCAACATCCATGTGACTCGCAAGAGCTGCACCAGCAGTTGGACCAAATCCAGATACCACATTGAGAACACCATCAGGAAGACCAGCCTGATTTATAGAAAATAGACTACCAGATCATTATTTTTGTCATCTAAGGACCAAGGTTGATCATCACACTGAACTTTTCTTTCAAAGAACAGAAAGCAACACATAATTATTTGAAGGCAGAGATAAACATGAATATAAAAATCAAAGAAATTCAAATGAGGGACTATATCGCATCTCAAGTTTTCAATAAGAAGTACGATAGTGCTGGATATGCATCTCATGCACGTGTTAAACCCTTATCTGACACACATCTTAACCCTTAACCTTGTTCATATGTTCAGAACTTTGTTTCCAACAAGTTTACACGGGTTGGTAGATTTACCAACTTACAACCCCCAAAAAGAATGATAAAATATGAGAATTGAAACAAAAATATATAAAAGAATATATATATAAGATCATCAGATATCTAATCAAGGTTCAATCTCAAAAGAATATTCACCATCAATTAAATAATTCAGAATTACTTTTCACTGATGAGTTTAAACAGGTCCCTAAAGTTTCGTGGACAATAATCATAGATGAAGAGAATAAAGAAGTTTTAGAACAATTAACGTTAAAAATAACAATCTAGAAGCATCATTACTGAAATCAAAAGTGAAATCTTTTTCTTTTTTCAAAACTTGTTGAATTCACGAATCATTGCATGTTATTCAATCCATGGCTATAACGGCATTTGATAAAATTAGATATCCACATTAATCCTTCATTTCCTCCTCTACGAAAATCATATACTGACTACACACTCCTATGAATAGGAGGTAGAGAGGTATTACTAAACTTGGTTACCTCTAGGAAAGAAAACATCTGGATACAAAAAGGAGAATCTCAAATGGAAAAAAAAAAACACAAGCCAATTGCCTGACCTACTTCCTGGAATAGTTTTGACCACAAAGAGCGCGGATAAAGGAGTTTGCTCTGCAGTCTTCAATACAACAGTATTTCCACAAGCTAAAGCAGGTCCCACCTTCCAAGCATACATAAGTGGAAAGTTCCCGAGAATAATCTGTCCGAACTCCAATTGGTTCATAAAGAACTTGCACATGATGTGGACCATCAGCTGGCACAATGAGCCCATGTATCTTGTCTGCCCACCCTGAAAGGTCAAATAGCAAGAGAAGAGTATATGATGAGAAAAACATTAAAATGAATCTATTACTCCATTGTATCAACGAAATGTCCTTACCAGCATAATATCTCATCAAACGTGCAAGCATTGGAATTTCAATTTGGGCAGCCTGCTCATAAGGCTTCCCATTGTCCCAAGTCTCAAGTGCAGCAATCTCATCATTGTGTTTCTCAATCAGATCTGCGAAACTGTAAATTATGCGGGATCTTTCCTGCATTATTGATATTTGGAGAGAATGAGAAAACTAACAAATATACATCAGTCTTTCAGAACAAAAACTAACCTGGAAGCTACCGTGAGTATTTCGGAGAAGATGGCGCAGTCTTTCAAGAAGCCCTAGGGCGGAAGTCTGCCGGCGTCTGTGAGGAGGCAGCGAGGAGGCGGAGAGTCGAGCGATGAGGAGTGCGATGAGTTGAGGCGGGATCGCTAGGGTTTTGGGAAAGAAACGCGGAAAGTGAAATAAGAGGCGCGATCGGGAGAGGAGGGAGGCGCAAGGGATTAGGGAGAGAAATAGAATAAGGAAATAATGAAAAAGAATAAATAAGGAAAAAAATAGAAATAATGAAAAAGAAAAAATAAGAAAAAAAATATGGAAAAAAGAAAATAAGGGAAATAAAAAATAATAAAATAGTGATTATTTGTAATTTTATTTGTAGCATATCACATATAATAAATAGATACATTAGCAGCGTACCAATTTTTATATACTGTCGTTGTTATTATTTATTCACAGCGTACGTTAATATGCTGTTAATAATAGCATTAACAGCTTGCTTTTAATGTATGCCTTTGATGCTTCTTCTTTTTAAAAAAATGTATGGTATTAACAGCGCACATCAATATGCATGGCGTTAATAATACTATTAACAGCATGCTTTTAATATGCGCTGTTAATAACGCGCTGCGGAAAAGTATTTTTCTTGTAGTGTACCCAAAGTAAACGGTCAAGGACCATGGGCCTTGGAGTAGGAGCCGACCGCGACTCCGAACCAAGTAAAATACTTGTGTTTCTGTGTGATTGTTTTGTTTCCGCTGCATTTTCTCTTTCCTTAATCCGAAAAAGTTTTAACGACATTCACCCCCCCCTTTATCGTTTTTCTCGATCCAACAAGTGGTGTCAGAGCGGGTGGCTCAAATTTGGTGCAACCACCAATTTGGGAGTTTTTCAGATTTTATGAAATTTTCAATTTCATCTTCTTTCGAATTTTTCTCGTTAATCGAGGTTGGTGCAACACCACTTGATCATTTTTTTATCTTATTCCCGCACTACTAATCCAAGACCAAGTCTTGGGACAAGATTTTGTGTTGTTTTTTTTTGTCATTTCAGAATTCTTAATGGTCATGCAAGAGGGTTTCAGCACAGCCAGACCACCACTCTTCAGTGGAGAAGACTTCTCCTACTGGAAGAGTCGGATGGAGGTCCACCTGAAAACTCAGGTGGACATTGTTGGATAGAGAAGAACGATAGAGGGGTGGTGAATATCGTAAAAAATACGGATTCGTAAAAGAGAATTAGCAGCGGAAATAAATAAAGTAAAACACACGCGAACACCATGATTTTACTTGGTTCGGAGTCGCGGTCGGCTCCTACTCCAAGGCCCACGGTCGTTGACCGTTTACTGCGAGCAATTCTATATGTGCACAAAAACAGTTTACAAAATGTATTACAAGAATAGTACAGTAAACTTAAAAGAAGCTCTTCATTACCGACGTTCGTTGTAGATTGTATTTTCGGAGCAGAGGGACGTCGTCGGCGCTTGTATCTCGAGTCGGGAGGTTTCCGGAGCAGAGCACGGGAGTAGAAGAGCGTGAATGCGTTGGAAGAATTATGTTTTCAATCCTTGGGGTCGAGGGGACTTTTTATAGCCTCTGGGGGCTCCCGGAATGTTGGGGGCGCCCCCATGTGTCAACCGATCCGAGCACCTCTCGGTCAGCCGTTATCCCTTCGGGATCGGGCTGAGATTTGACTGGGGGGCGCCCGAGTTGACTCTATCCGCTGGCTTCTCGCTGGCTTGACTTTTATCCACTTCGTTGGCTTGAGCTCGGGGCGCCCGGACCATCCGGGGCACCCAGGAGCACGGGGGCGCCCCGCCCAGTTAGCTTCCCAAGCGTACATTTGCTCCACTTCTTTTGTATTCACCTTGGGGGCACCCGGGACACTCCGAACGCCCTACGCAGCTGCTGTCTCACTCCTTTGAGGCTCTCTGAGCTGCAGACACTCGTTCCTTCGGTCCTGCATCCAGGGTTAGTCCAAAATAACACAGAGCAATAATATGTTATCTTTATACAGCCTCAGCTGTCTTGGTTCTGACTTTGGGTCTCCGAAATGGAGCCCTAGGTCGAGCCGACGCCTACTGTTCCCTCGACGGGGAACGCGTCCTCACCTACTCCTCTCAGGAGAGTTTACCTTTTGCCAACCGGCTCCTCCGGTTGGACTTTTGCCCGATACACTTGGCCAGGTCTTCGTGCGCACCTTCCGAGCAGGTCTTCGTGCCCACCTTCCGAGCAGGTCTTCGGTGCCCGGCTCCTTGCCAGGGCTTCGTGCCTAGTCCTCGACCAAGACTTCGGTGCCCGCCTCCTTGCCAGGGCTTCGTGCCCAGTCCTCGACCAGGACTTCGTGCCCACCTTCCGAGCAGGTCTTCGGTGCCCATCTCCTTGCCAGGGCTTCGTGCCCAGTCCTCAACCAGGACTTCGTGCCCAGTGTACCTAGGACTTCTTTTCCTGTAAACTTAGTGAACATGTTAGATAAACATAATATCATAACTTTTGAACCCTTTTACCATTATCAAAACACAAGTTCGACTTGGGTGTTGTCTGCACCAACAATCTCCCCCTTTTTAATTTATGGCAACCCGGTTAAAAAGTTAAGTTAATCAGAACAGTTAAAAATTTATTTCCTCCCCCTGGAAGGAATCTCCCTCTAGATTTTTCAAAGAGTTCGTGGGGTTTAAAAAAATTCTAAGTCTAAAGATGGAATTAATTTTTCAAACACTTTAGAATAGTTTTCAAAAGAAACATATTTTCCAAAATATGGTCGTGTAATTTTTGGAAAATTTATACTTAGAAAATTTTTTGAGAGCTTTAAGTTTTGAGTACTTAAAACAATTTTTGAAAACTTAAGTTTGAAGTACTTAGAAAAATATTTTTGAAAACTTAAGTTTCAAGTACTTAGGAAAATTTTTGAAAACTTAAGTTTCAAGTACTTAGGAAAATTTTTGAAAACTTAAGTTTCAATTACTTAGGACAATTTTTGAAAACTTAAGTTTCAGAAGTTTTTTTGAAAACTTAAGTACTTAGACAAAATTTTTGAAAACTTAAGTTTCAAGTACTTGGGTGAATTTTTGAAAACTTAAGTTTCAGAAGTTTTTTGAACACTTAATTACTTAGAAATTTTTTTGAAAACTTAAGTTTCAAAACAAATAGATTAATTACTTTTTGAATAAAGGATAAAATTTTGAATTTAACAAAAACAAAATTTTAAAGTTTCTCTCTCCTTTCCTATCTCTCCCCCTTTGCCATATATCAAAAAAAATAAAGCAATATTGAAAAAAGATAAATTGTATAATTGCAGAAAGAAAATTGCGAAATTGCATAATTTGCTGTACTGAACCAATACAGGATATGAACTAAATCAAACCAATTTCAATTTTCTCTTTTAGGGTCCTGTCTAACCCAATTAACTACTTACTAACTGTTATAAACAGTAGTTTTCGCTAGGGTTAGTCAAGTTAAGTGTTCTGTTCAAGTTAGATTTTCTAAACTTGATACTCAACTTGATTACTGTGTAAGTTGTATTTAGTGCCCCAATTACTGCAGATGCACTGACTTAAAACATCTTGAATTAAGGCAAAGACCTAAGCATCTCAACCCATCAACCCATTCTAGGTTATCAATCAAAAGTACCCTAAGGTGCTTGTGAGATGCTGGCTTCTAGATCTATAGGTGCATGCAGTTCTAGGGTTAGGGCCTATGCTAAGTCCATTTGCAAAAAAGCCCTAGTTTTGAATGGGGTACTTTTTTTAAAATCAAACTAAGTCGAAAGAAAAAAAATTTATTTTTAAAAACTTTTCAAAACTAAGTAAAAGCTAATTTTTGAAAAAATTTTAGAAACTGATTTAAAATAAGTAAAGCAGTTACAAAAAAAAACAAAGGTAGAGTAACCCTATTCTACCAAGCATAATCCTAACTGCCTTCTTAGTGAGCTGAATTCAGACTCAGGTAGGGGTTTAGTGAATATGTCAGCTATGTTTGATTTAGAGTCTACATGCTTAAGGACTATTTCACCCCTGGCTACATGGTCTCTTACAAAGTGGTGTTTAACTTCTATGTGTTTAGTTCTGGAATGTTGGATTGGGTTCTTAGTTAGATTAATCGAGCTTGTGTTGTCAATGAAAACCTGAGTTTGAGTGTAGTTGAGCTGGAAGTACTTAAGAGTGTGCATCATCCATAAAAGTTGTGCTACACACTCTCCTAAGGCAACATACTCAGTTTCAGTTGTGGATAGAGCTACACAGTGTTATTTTCTGCTGCACCAACTTACTAGACTATTCCTAATAGTTGGCAGCTTCCACTTGTGCTCTTTCTATCTAATTTACAACCAGCGTAATCAGAATCTGTGTATCCTGACAAGTCAAAGGTTGAGGTCCTAGGATACCAAATCCCTACATTTAGGGTGCCTTTAACATATCTTAGTATTCTTTTCAGGGCTGCTAAGTGCATTTCCTTAGCACAGGTTTGGTATCTAGCACACATTCCTACAGCAAAAAGGATATCAGATCTGCTTGCTATAAGGTACAGTAGGCTTCCTATTATACTTCTATAGAGTTTAAGGTCTACTAGTTTACCATCAGGGTCACTATCTATTTTTACATTTATGGTCATGGGGGTACTTATGCTTTTAGAGTTATCCATTTTAAATTTCTTTATTAACTCTTTAGCGTATTTGGATTGATGAACATAGTTTCCATCCCTAGTTTGTTTAATTTGTAATCCTAAGAAGAAGTTGAGCTCCCCAACTAAGCTCATTTCAAACTCATTTTCTATTATTTTCACGAATTCTTTTAGAAAATTAGAGTTGGTAGACCCAAAGATTATATCATCAACGTAGATTTGGGCAATAAAGATTTCTTTTCCTAGGGTTTTAATAAATAAGGTTGAGTCAATTTGTCCTTGTTTAAATTCTTTAGAAATTAAGTAAGTTGATAATCGTTCATACCAGGCCCTAGGTGCTTGTTTTAGTCCATATAGTGCTTTAGTAAGTTTGTAAACGTGGTCAGGTCTTTCTAAGTCCTCAAACCCAGGGGGTTGTCCTACATAGACTTCTTCTTTAATGAATCCATTTAGAAAGGCTGACTTTACATCCATTTGATATAGTTTGAATCTTTTGTGGGATGCAAAGGCTAATAACATCCTAATGGACTCAAGTCTAGCTACTGGGGCATATGTTTCGTCGTAATCTAACCCTTCTACTTGGCTGAATCCTTTCGCTACTAAGCGGGAATTATTTCTGACTATTTCTCCTTGATCATTTAGCTTATTCCTAAAAACCCACTTAGTGTCGATGATGGATTTGCCTTCAAGTTTAGGTACTAGTTCCCAGACTTGGTTCCTCTCAAATTGGGCTAACTCTTCTTGCATAGCTATGATCCAATCAGGATCAGGTAGGGCTTCTTCTATAGTCTTAGGTTCTATTTTTGAAATCATTGCTATTTGACTAAAGTTTCTATAGAAAGATCTAGTTCTGACTCCTAGAGTTGGATCACCCACAATTTGATCGGTTGGGTGACTGAGTCTGGGTTTCTTGGTTTTTCTAGAACTTGGTTCAGCCTCAGGTCCGGCTGGTCGGTTTGGTTCACTATTTGATTCAACTCTTTGAGATGATTCAATTATTGGTTCAATAGTTGGTTGATTTGACTCAGTCGTTGGTTCAATAGTTAGTTCGTTTATGGGTTCAATTAAGGATTCAACAACTTGTTGATTATCATCTTGATCAGTATTTGATGAAGCCAGATTTGGATTGTCAGATTTTGAGTTAATTTCTTCATCAAATATTAGATTAGTTGTTTCTTCAATTTTCTTAGTTTGTTTGTTGTAAACCCTATAGGCTCTACTTGTTGTTGAGTATCCTAAGAAGATGCCTGGGGTTGACTTAGACTAGAATTTACCTAGATAGTCCTTGGTGTTTAGGATATGGACTTTGCACCCAAAGACCCTTAGGTAGTGTAGGTTTGGAAGTCTATGGTAGTATAATTTATAGGGTGTTTTGTTGTGTCGCTTGTTAATCAGGACCCTATTTTGGATGTAGCAAGCCGTACTAATTGCTTCTGCCCAATATTGGTTAGCTAAGTTAAATTCATTGAGCATAGCCCTAGCAGCTTCCTGTAGAGTTCTATTTTTTCTTTCAACTATCCCATTATGTTGGGGGATTCTAGGACATGAAAATTCAAGTATATACCCATTTACCTTACAAAATTCCTTAAATTATTGATTTTCAAACTCTCTCCCGTGGTTACTCCTAAGTCTTTTGATTTTAGTATCTTTTTGATTTTCAATTAACTTACAAAAGTTACTGAATAGGTTTAGTGTTTCATCTTTGGTCTTTAGAAACCTAACCCAGGTGATCCTAGAGTAATCATCAACTATTACTAAGCAGTATCGGTTTCCACTTAGTGACTTGGCTCCATGTGAATCAAATAGGTCAAGGTGCAGGAGCTCAAGTGTGGTTTGAGTTTGATCAGATTGGATTAGTTTGTGATTAGACATGGTTTGTTTACCTTGATTACATGATTCACATATTAAGTTTTCATGATTTTTAATTTTAGGAATACCTTTAATTAGGCCGAGTTGGGTGATTTTTGAAATAATTTTTAGGTTAGTGTGACCTAATCTCCTATGCCAGAGGTTTGATTGTTCTAACTGAGTTAACATGCATTTAGGTACTAGGGGTAGGTTTATAGTGTAAACATTATTTTCCCTAGAGCCCTTAAGCATGATTTCTGAGTCTTGCAAGTTTCTAATCAGGCAGTTAGAATTGTTGAAGGTAACTACATAACCAGAATCACATAACTGACTTATGCAAGCAAGTTAAATTTGAAGTTTTCAACCAAAAGAACTTTCTTAATAACAAAGTCAGTTTTAAGTTCAATATTTCCTGACCCAATTACCTTGAGTGTAGCATTGTTGCCAAATGCCACTGAGCCTAGGTTCTTGAACTTGAGTTTGGTGAATTTCAATTTATCTCTAGTTATGTGTCTGGAGCAACCGTTATCCAACATCCATTGGTCCAAATCTTTATGTTCCTACACATAAAGAGTTTTGTTGATTTGGATCCAATTAGAATCAGGAATAGCATAAATTGATTTTTACAACCTAGTCTGTCTCACCCAATCTAGGATTAGCAATCACGTTAGCCTTACAGGTTTTGTGAGACAGGTTTTGATGGTAAATAGAATTATTTTGAAAAATTATGATTTATTTTGAAAACTTAAATTAATTTTGAAAGCAGTTTATTTTGATTTAAAAAAATGTTTGATTCTACAATTAACTGAATGTTTGTGTTAGATTCGAATTTAACAAAGAATAATTTGAATTTGAATTTCAAAAAATAACTTCCAGGTCTTGGCGAGACACTAGGTCTTCTTTGGCCGTAGCCTTATTGGATCATCAACCCTTTCCTTGACAAAGCCTTTTAATGAAATTTCATTTTCAAAACTATTTCTTGAAAAATTCTGGTCTAACTAGTTTGGGTCTTGGATCGGTAGCTTCGGCTAGTTTCACCAGTCTAAAGAGACCAAGTAGAGTACACTTGACCTTATTAGAATTGGCTTCCCTAACGTACTATCATCTCACCGCCACCCAATACTATGCTATTCAAATTTCAGTTAAGTTGGTTCAGTCCTTAAACTAACCATTCCTAAGTCTAAGCATGGTAAATTGCAGAAATTAAATAAACAATCAATCATGCAAATTGCAAACAAGAATTGAGTTTTATCTAGCAATAAATATTGTTTTTAATTTGGCTCCCCCTGGACTATAGCCACGATAATAGTTCGGCAAGATGTGAATCTTGTCCTTGGGGATCCAATACTGATTTGATCCAGTTTGTTTGTTCAGGTACAGTTTAGGTACCCATGCCTGAACTTTAGGTCTGGACTGGTTCAGTACAGCATAGTAGGATCTTTGTCTTGATTTGGTTCTATAGCCTAGTCCGGATCGATTTAGAACTGATTTCTGTTTTCCAAGAATCATGTCAAGACCCTTGGAATGAGAAGTGAATCGTTCTAAAGCTGATCTAAGATCCTTAACTTGAGTTTTCAGTGAGGAGTTCTCTTTCTCAAGTTTTTCAACTTGAGTAGAGGTTCTTTCTTGAACCTTCTCAGTTAAAGATCTAGAGTCAGCTCCCTCTTTCAGGAGTTTTACTTCCTGTCGAAGGGATTCGACTCGGAGTTTAGCTTTCGCCAAATCTCGAGAAAGATAAGAAATTAACTCATTTAACTGACTTCTAGAAAAACCACTTACCTTGATTTCGCCGTCGTCTGAAAATGTTAGTCTGCCGTCGTCCTGTTCCGATTCTGACTCGGTCTCGATTTCTTCTGAGGCGGTTAGCGCGAGCAGGTTCGACTGTGGGACCTCTTCTTCTTCTTCGGAGGAGGACTCGTCCCACGTTGCCTGAAGTGCCTTCTTTCTTCTTGCTTTCTTGGCTTCTTTTAGGTTAGGACATTCGGATTTGAAATGTCCCTTTTTATTGCACTCGAAGCAAGTCACACTTGATTTGTTCTTAGTTGATTCAGCTTGATCTTCCTTCTTTCGGCTGGCTTTTCTTCTGTTGGATTGATTCTTCAATTCCTTGTAGTAGTTCCGGGCCAGTCGGACCAGCTTAGGTCGGTCTCCTTCGTCGTCTTCTGAGTCTGAGTCTGGATCAGACTCGAGTGCAGGTTGAGGTTTCTTTTTGGATACCTTTCCAGCTTTACCTGCAATAAAGGCAATGCCTTTCTCGGCCAGGGTGCAGTTAGTCTGCTCATGCAATTCAAGTTCTGAAAACAATTCATCTAGTTTAATTTTTGAAAGGTCCCTTGAAACCTTGGATGCATCTACCATAGATGCCCTCAAGGTGTTTCTCGGGAAAGCATTAAGAGCGTACCTTAACAGGTCACAGTTTTCTACCTTGTGACCGATTATGTGTAGTCCATTCATTAGCTCTTGAATTCGGGCGTGGAGCTGAGCTGCTGTTTCGTTGTCGGTCATCTTGATCGTATATAGCTTGTTCAGGAGGAGATCTCTCTTGTTGATTCGAGTATCTGAAGTTCCTTCATGCAGCTCGATCAGTTTCCCCCACAGCTCTTTAGCACTGTTGAATGGACCCACCCGGTTCAGCTCCTCTTTTGTTAAGCCGCATTGGAGGGTCTGGGTCGCCTTTGCATCAGCTTCAATCTTTCGTTTCAGAGCGGTATCCCACTCTGTGTAGGTCTGTGGTACTCCTTCAGCATTCTTTGGAATCTCCAGTCCGGACTGGATGATTATCCATATGTCCACTTAAGTTTTCAGGTGGACCTCCATTCTGCTCTTCCAGTAGGAGGAATCCTCCCCACTGAAGAGAGGCGGTCTTGCGGTGCTGAAGCCTTCTTGCATGACCATTTTATCTGAAAAGTAAACTAAAAGGAAAGAAAATATCCCAAGACTTGGTCTTGGATTAGTAGTGTGGGATAAAGAGAAATAATTATCGAGGGGTGTTGCACCAACCTCGATTAACGAGAAAACTTCGAAAAAGTAAAAGAAAAGTAATAAAGAAAATCCAAAAAATTCTCAAACTGGTGGTTGCACCAAATTTGAGCTTCCCCGCTCTGATACC
The DNA here is from genome assembly GCA_024364735.1 of Boesenbergia rotunda. NCBI lineage: Eukaryota > Viridiplantae > Streptophyta > Magnoliopsida > Zingiberales > Zingiberaceae > Boesenbergia > Boesenbergia rotunda. The sequence continues at coordinate 116,439 of JAGFNQ010000331.1, read as the reverse complement.
ACTTGTTGGATCGAGCAGAACGATAGAGGGGGGGTGAATATCGTAAAACATTCGGATTCGTAAAAGAGAATTAGCAGCGGAAATAAATAAAGTGAAACACACGCGAACACCACGATTTTACTTGGT
>JAGFNQ010000331.1:30581-115983 GCA_024364735.1 Boesenbergia rotunda | reverse complement strand
ATATGCTCCACTTCTTTTGTATTCACCTTGGGGGCGCCCGGGACACTCCGGGCGCCCTACTCAGCTTCTGCCTCATTCCTTTGAGGCTCTCTGAGCTGCAGACACTCGTTCCTTCGGTCCTGCATCCAGGGTTAGTCCAAAATAATACAGAGCAATAATATGTTAGTTTTATACAGCCTTAGCTGTCTTGGTTCTGACTTTGGGTCTTCCAAAATGGAGCCCTAGGTCGAACCGACGCCTACTGTTCCTCGACGGGGAACGCACCCTCACCTACTCCTCTCAGGAGAGTTTACCTTTTGCCAACCGACTCCTCGGTTGGACTTTTGCCCGATACACCTGACCAGGTCTTCGTGCCCACCCTCTGAGCAAGGTCTTTGTGCCCACCTTCCGAGCAGGTCTTCGGTGCCCGGCTCCTTGCCAGGGCTTCGTGCCCAGTCCTCGACCAAGACTTCGTGCCCACCTTCCGAGCAGGTCTTCGGTGCCCAGCTCCTTGCCAGGGCTTCGTGCCCAGTCCTCGACCAGGACTCTCACCAGACCTTTCGTGCCCAGTGAACCTAGGACTTCTTTTCCTGTAAACATAATATCTTAACTTTTGAACCCTTTTGCCATTATCAAAACACAGGTTCGACTTTGGTGCTGTCTGCACCAACAATCTCCCCCTTTTTGATTTATGGTAACCCGGTTAAAAAGTTAAGTTAATCAGAACAGTTAAAAATTTGTTTCCTCCCCCTGCAAGGAATCTCCCTTTAGATTTTTCAAAAGAGTTCGTGGGGTTTTAAGAAAAATTCTAAGTCTAATGATGGAAATAATTTTTCAAACACTTTAGAATAGTTTTCAAAAGAAACATATTTTCCAAAATATAGTCGTGAAATTTTTGGAAAATTTATACTTAGAAATATTTTGAGAGCTTTAAGTTTTGAGTACTTAAAACAATTTTCGAAAACTTAAGTAGGAAAATTTTTGAAAACTTAAGTTTCAAGTACTTAGGAAAATTTTTGAAAACTTAAGTTTCAAGTACTTAGGAAAATTTTTGAAAACTTAAGTTTCAAAACAAATGATAAATTTTTGAAAACTTAAGTACTTTAGACAAAATTTTGAAAACTTAAGTACTTAGGAGAATTTTTGAAAACTTAAGTTTCAAAACAAATGATAAATTTTTGAAAACTTAAGAACAAATGATAAAATTTTTAACAAAATTTTAAGGTTTCAAAACAAAATTTTAAAGTTTCTTTCTCCTTTCCTATCTCTCCCCCTTTGCCATATATCAAAAAAAATAAAGTAATATTGAAAAGATAAATTGTATAATTGCAGTAAGAAAATTGCTAAATTGCATAATTTGCTGTACTGAACCAATACAGGATATGAACTAAATCAAACCAATTTCAATTTTCTCTTTTAGGGTCCTGTCTAACCCAATGAGCTACTTACTAACGGTTATAAACAGTAGTTTTCGCTAGGGTTAGTCAAGTTAAGTGTTCTGTTCAAGTTAGATTTTCTAAACTTGACACTCAACTTGATTACTGTGTAAGTTGTATTTAGTGCCCCAATTACTGCAGATGCACTGACTTAAAGCATCTTGAATTAAGGCAAAGACCTAAGCATCTCAACTCATTCTAGATTATCAATCAAAAGTACCCTAAGGTGCTTGTGAGATGCTAGCTTCTAGATCTATAGGTGCATGCAGTTCTAGGGTTAGGGCCTATGCTAAGTCCATTTGCGAAAAAGCCCTAGTTTTGAAGGGGGTAGTTTTTGAAAATAAAACTAAGTCGAAAGAAAGAAAATTTTATTTTTAAAGTTTGAAAAAAATTTCAAACTAAGTAAAAACAATTTTAGAAACTGATTTAAAATAAGTAAAGCAGTTTTAAAAAACCAAAAGTAGAGTAACCCTATTCTACCAAGTATAATCCTAATGAAGATCAGATAATCATGAAAAGCAAGTAGTCAATCCCATAGGTCAGCTGGTATGAGAGAGAACCAGCGCAGTCATACAAGTCAAGCATGAGTCAACCCTACTGAGTAGGGACAGTCAAATAGTCACTAGTACAATGCTACTCAAATCTAGGAGGAGGGACCAGGATGGTCAGAAGAGCCCGTGTGCCAGGATCGAAATAGCGCCATCATCTCGTCATATCGTGCGTCGCTAGTCTCTCTATCGGCTCTGCGGGCACTCATATACTCGGTGTAATAGCTCTGATTTGCCTCCATTCCTTCGGTTTGATTTGCCTCCACTTCCTCTCGGAGGCTCTGGATCTGCGTCTCGAGCCGTGACACTCTCTCGTATAGTGTCGATGGAGGGGGCTCGTCTATGTGCTCATGAACCTCGGCTGCCAGATCTCCGACATCTACCTCAACATCCTCGTCAGAGTTAATCGGTGGTCCGGCTCGCTGGCGTCTCCACGACAAAACCCTGGTACTCGAGACCTCTATACCAGCTAGGGAGAAGTTCCTATAACCTATCTCGTCGTAATCAGTCAGTGCGGCCGTCTCTCCCTCAGTGATGTTACGACCGTGGTAATGTAAAATGGAAGTGATGATGTGGCAATAGGGAGTGCGTACCCGCCCCTGCGTGGTAACACTGGATGCATGTAGGATCGCATGGAACATGTGTAGTCCAATGTCGATATCAAGCTGATGCGTCAGTGCGTATAGGAGGAAGGTGTGAAATGGTCGCATGGTAGCGACGTCTCTAGTGGATAACGGCAGAATGCATCGAACTATAACTCTATATAGAGCGTAGTCCTGGACTTGAAGGTCAACAGACTGAAATCGTCTGGCCAGGGGGTTTCTAACATGCGTATAGAAGTAGGAGTGTAGGGAATCTAGGGTGATGTGAGAGTAGGGAGCAACAAAGGGAGGCTCCCTAGGAGGGTAACAACAAAAGGTGGACTGTGAGGGTCGTAGTCCAAGAAATCGGTTGAGTAGTGTAGGTGTGATTGTTAGGGGAATCCCTTGGACGGTGGTGACGAACATAAGACCATCTTGTCAAATTATGTTATTATAGAATTTTGCACATAAGGATATGTTAATTGGGTGAGTGCAGAATACGAGATTGTCGAGTTGGTAGAAGTTTATAACATTCATTGCTAAGGGACAGGATTGGGTGAAGAATTGCCTATTTAAGTAGCTCGTTTTTATAGGCTTGTAGGTCGTTCGAGCAAACTTATTACATAGTTCTAAAGTTGGGAACCTAGGATCAGGACTAGGTTCGGTACCGGGTTCTGCCTGATTTGCTCGGCGTTTTCTAAGATAAGAAATATGCATTCAAGGGAAGGAATTTAAGAAAAATAATTTTTGAATGCGTAAAAAAAAATTATACCGGGCAGCTCGGGGAGGCATTGTCGAGGATGAGAGCTCGAGAATGTTGCAAGGTCTCTTGGAAGGTAGGGAGTTGAAGAGGAGAGGAGTTTTTGGTGTGGGAAGTGAGTGAGGCTTGAAGCCTTTTTATAGGGCTCGGCCGGGCGCCCCGGAGGGTGAGGGCGCCCCCCACAGGGCTGCAGTTGCCTTTTGGAAGCTTTCAGCTTTTGACAGCTTAAATGGGGGCGCCCGTGAGGACCTGGGCGCCCCGATTAAGTGATAAAGGCAAGTTTTTGCCTTGAGATATGTGAAAGCTTTGTTCGGGGCGCCCGAGGAGTCACGGGCGCCCGCGTTAGGTTTGTATTGATAACTTTGTTGTCTTGTTAACCATTTGACCATGATTTGACTGTTTTGACTATGGTTTGACTATTTTGACCATAGTTTGACTGGTATTGGGTCAATGTCGTTCAGAATGAAGTGTTTGTATTTAAACAACAATGCAGGTATTAAATAAATTTTGATTAAGTTAAATTTTACCGTCTCACCCAAATCTAGGATTATCAATCACGTTAGCCTTACAGGTTTTGTGAGACAGCTTTTGGTAGGTAATAATATTATTTTGAAAAATTATGAAATTTTTTGAAAAACTTAAATTAATTTTGAAAACAATTGAATTGAGTTTATTTTAAAAATAATGTTTGAATCTTTAATTAACTGAAAATTTGTGTTAGATTTGAATTTGACAAAGAATAATTTGAATTTGAATTTCAAAAATTGGCTTCTAGGTCTTGGCGAGGCACTAGGCCTTCTTTGGCCGTAGCCTTATCGGATCATCAACCCTTTCCTTGACAAAGCCTTTTAATGAAATTTCATTTTCAAAATTATTTTTTGAAAAATTCTGGTCGAACTAGTTTGGGTCTTGGATCGGTAGCTTCGACTAGTTTCACCAGTCTAAAGAGACCAAGTAGAGTATACTTGACCTTATTAGAATTGGCTTCCCTAACGTACTATCATCTCACCGCCACCCAATACTATGTTATTCAAATTTCAGTTAAGTTGGTTCAGTTCTTAAACTAGCCATTCCTAAGTCTAAGCATGGCAAATTGCAGAAATTAAATAAACAGGCAAACATGCAATTTGAAGATTAAATTTTTTCTAACAATAACTATAGTTTTTAATTTGGCTCCCCCTGGACTAAAGCCACGATAATGGTTAGGCAGGATGTGAATCTTGTCCTTGGGGATCCAATACTGATTTGATCCAGTTTGTTTGTTCAGGCACAGTTTAGGTACCCATGCCTGAACTTTAGGTCTGGACTGGTTCAGTACAGCATAGTAGGATCTTTGTCTAGATTTGGTTCTATAGCCTAGTCCGGATCGATTTAGAACCGACTTCTGTTTTCCAAGAATCATGTCAAGACCCTTGGAACCAGAAGTGAATCGTTCTAAAGCTGATCTAAGATCCTTAACTTGAGTTTTCAGGGAGGAGTTCTCTTTCTCAAGTTTTTCAACTTGAGTAGAGGTTCATTCTTGAACCTTCTCAGTTAAAGATCTAGAGTCAGCTCCCTCTTTTACGAGTTTTACTTCCTGTCGAAGGGATTCGACTCGGAGTTTAGCTTTCGCCAAATCTCGAGAAAGATAAGAAATTAACTCATTTAACTGGCTTCTAGAAAAACCACTTACCTTGATTTCGCCGTCGTCCGAAAATGTTAGTCTGTCGTCGACCTGTTCCGATTCTGACTCGGTCTCAATTTCTTCTGAGGCGGTTAGCGCGAGCAGGTTCGACTGTGGGACCTCTTCTTCTTTGGAGGAGGAGGACTCGTCCCACGTTGCCTGAAGTGCCTTCTTTCTTCTTGCTTTCTTGGCTTCTTTTAGGTTAGGACATTCGGATTTGAAATGTCCCTTTTTGTTGCACTCGAAGCACGTCACACTTGATTTGTTCTTAGTTGATTCAGCTTGATCTTCCTTCTTTCGGCTGGCTTTTCTTCTGTTGGATTGGTTCTTCAATTCCTTGTAGTAGTTCCGGGCCAGTCGGACCAGCTTAGGTCGGTCTCCTTCGTCGTCTTCTGAGTCTGAGTCTGAATCAAACTCGAGTGCAGGTTGAGGTTTCTTTTTCGATACATTTCCAGCTTTACCTGCAATAAAGGCAATGCCTTTCTCGGCCAGGGTGCAGTTAGTCTGCTCATGCAATTCAAGTTCTGAAAATAATTCATCTAGTTTAATTTTTGAAAAGTCCCTCGAAACCTTGTATGCATCTACCATAAATGCCCACAAGGTGTTTCTCGGGAAAGCATTAAGAGCGTACCTTATCAGGTCACGGTTTTCTACCTTGTGACCAATTGTGTGTAGTCCGTTCATTAGCTCCTGAATTCGGGCGTGGAGCTGAGCTGCTGTTTCGTTGTCGGTCATCTTGATCGTGTACAGCTTGTTCAGGAGGAGATCTCTCTTGCTGATTCGAGTATCTGAAGTTCCTTCGTGCAGCTCGATCAGTTTCCCCCACAGCTCTTTAGCACTGTTGAATGGACCCACTCGGTTCAGCTCCTGTTTTGTTAAACCACATTGGAGGGTCTGGGTTGCTTTTGTATCAGCTTCAATCTTTCGTTTCAGAGCGGTATCCCACTCTGTGTAGGTCTGTGGTACTCCTTCAGCATTCTTTGGAATCTCCAGTCCGGACTGGATGATTATCCACATGTCCACCTGAGTTTTCAGGTGGACTTCCATTCTGCTCTTCCAGTAGGAAAAGTCCTCCCCACTGAAGAGAGGCGGTCTTGCGGTGCTGAAGCCTTCTTGCATGGCCATTTTATCTGAAAAGTAAACTAAAAGGAAAGAAGATATCCCAAGACTTGGTCTTGGATTAGTAGTGCGGGATAAAGAGAAATAATTATCGAGGGGTGTTGCACCAACCTCGATTAACGAGAAAACTTCGAAAAAGTAAAAGAAAGGTAATTAAAAAAAAATTCCGAAAAATTCTCAAACTGGTGGTTGCACCAAATTTGAGCTTCTCCGCTCTGATACCACTTGTTGGATCGAGAAGAACGATAGAGGGGGGGGTGAATATCGTAAAATGTTCGGATTCGTAAAAGAGAATTAGCAGCGGAAATAAATAAAGTAAAACCCACGCTAACACCACGATTTTACTTGGTTCGGAGTCGAGGTCGGCTCCTACTCCAATGCCCATGGTTGTTGACCGTTTACTGCGGGCAATTCTATATGTGCGCAAAAACAGTTTACAAAGTGTATTATAAGAATAGTACAGTAAACTTAAAAGTAGCTCTTCGTTACCGACGTCCGGTGTAGATTGTATTTTCGGAGCAGAGGGACGTCGTCGGCGCTTGTATCTCGAGTCGGGAGGTTTCCGGAGCAGAGCGCGGGAGTAGAAGAGTGTGAATGCGTTGGAAGAATTAATTGCTTGAGCCTTGGGGTCGAGGGGGCTTTTTATAGCCTCCCGGGGCGCCCTGAACGTTGGGGGCGCCCCCCCCCCCCCCCCACGTGTCTCCCGATCCGAGTAACTCTCGGTCAGCCCTTATCCCACTCGAATAGGGCTGAGGGTTGACTGTGGGGGCGCCCGGGACGCTGGGGGCGCCCTGGTTAACCCTTTCAGCGGGCTTCTCGGCTGGATGAAGTTATCCGCTTCGTTGGCTTGAGTGCGGGGCGCCCTGGGCACTGGGGGCGCCCTGGAACACGGGGGCGTCCCGCCCAGTTAGCTTCCGAAGCGTACATATGCTCCACTTCTTTTGTATTCACTTTGGGGCGCCCGGGACACTCCGGGCGCCCTACTCAGCTTCTGCCTCACTCCTTTGAGGTTCTCTGAGCTGCAGACACTCGTTCCTTCGGTCCTACATCCAGGGATAGTCCAAAATAATATAGAGCAATAATATATTAGTTTTATACAGCCTTAGCTGTCTTGGTTCTGACTTTGGGTCTCCAAAATAGAGCCCTAGGTCGAGCCGACGCCTACTGTTCGCTCGACGGGGAACGCGTCCTCACCTACTCCTCTCAGGAGAGTTTACCTTTTGCCAACCGGTTCCTTCGGTTGGACTTTTGCCCGATACACCTGACCAGGTCTTCGTGCCCACCCTCCGAGCATGTCTTCGTGCCCACCTTCCGAGCAGGTCTTCGGTGGCCGGCTCATTGCCAGGGCTTCGTGCCCAGTCCTCGACCAAGACTTCGTGCCCACCTTCCGAGCAGGTCTTTGGTGCCCAGCTCCTTGCCAGGGCTTCGTGCCCAGTCCTCAACCAGGACTTCGTGCCCAGTGAACCTAGGACTTCTTTTCCTGTAAACTTAGTGAACATGTTAGATAAACATAATATCTTAACTTTTGAACCGTTTTGCCATTATCAAAATACAGGTTCAACTTTGGTGCAGTCTGCACCAATAGCCAGGTCCCCGAGACCACCTCAGAAAGGCAAAATGCCCGGGACCCCCCGGGCCAGAAGACCCGAGATCACCTCAGGGAAGTGGATCCCCCAAGAAACACTCGGCCTCAAGTAACGACCCCCCTATCTGCGGATCTATGGATAATGATCACCAATAATTACGAGATGGTTATGACTCGTATGTTGGTGCAATCTTGGTTAGGTCAGGGTTGACTTAGTTTGACTAAGCTCGGGTGAGCTTATGTCTAGTAAGCTTGGTAAGCTTAAGGTTGGATGTTTCGATGTTTGATAATGATGTTTGAATATCGTGTGAGTCAAGTGGGTTAAGGTTGACTAGAGACTCGACTGGAATAGACCTAGTGGGACTAGGTGAAGTCCAAGTGGATCGGAGAGATCGCACGCTGGCACAAGAAAAGTCCTAGTTGGGAACTAGGCAAGGGAAAGTCCAAGTCGATCAAAGGTTTGATCGGACAATGGGTGAGGAAGTCTTAACGGGTCTTGGTTGACCATAGTTAGACAAAGTCCAAGTCGAACCCTAGACTTGAGCTAAGCAAGTTAGGGTTGAACAATCGATTAGGTGATCGATTGGGTTGTTGTCTCATCAGAACAGAAAGGTTCTTAATCGATTGGCTAATCGATTAAGGTGAACCTTAATGCATTGACTAATCTATTAAGGTGAACCTTAATGGATTGAGTAATCGATTAAGGTGGACCTTAATGCATTGAGTAATCAATTAAGATGGGCCTTAATGAATTAGCTAATCAATTAAGGTGGTCCTTAATGCATTAGCTAATTGATTAAGGTGGACCTTAATGCATTAGCTAATTGATTAAGGTGGACCTTAATGCATTAGCCAATTGATTAAGGAGGGTTGTAATGCATTAGCTAATCGATTGGAGAGTTTAGTTGCGAGAACAGAAGGTGGCTGAATCGATTGGGTAATCGATTCAACCTTCTCTTAATCGATTGATCAATCGATTAAGAGGTTCTGTAATCGATTGGTCAATCAATTACAGGGTCTGGTAATCGATCAGGTGATCGATTATTGTCGTTTACGCGAGAGAACAGAAGGGGACTGAATCGTTTCAGCAATTGATTAAGGTTGTTCTTAATCGATTGGCTAATCGATTAAGGTTCAAAAACTAGCCGTTGAACGGCTAAGTCTGACGTTGTAATCGATTGGGTAATCGATTAGGAAACCCTAGGTGACGGGTATATAGGGTTTTCACGCAGGTTTGAAGTGGATCCCTTCGACAGCTCTTCGACACTTCTCCTCCTCCTTCCACGCCATTTCAAGAGAAGCTTTGGGGCTTAGTGTTGCTGCACTTCCAAAGTTCTAGAGGCGATATCAAGCTTGGAGATAGCAAGGAAGGCAAAGAGAGCTTATCATTGTAAATCTTGTAAGATTTCATTTTGTATTTGCTTGTATTCTTGGTGTATCTTTTTGGAAGCTTGTAAAAGGTTTCTCCACCTCAAGAAGGAGATCTTTCATAGTGTATGAAAGAGTGAGGAGAGTGGATCCTTGGATTAGCCACCTCAAGGAGGTGGATACCAAGTAAATCCTTAGTGTTAGCATTGCTTGAAGTCTTCCGCGGTGACAAATCATCTACAAGCAAATCGGAGCTAATCACCCCCCCCTCTAGCTCTCCTACCGGTCCTAACATCGTAATCCACGATCATTAACGCTTTCATCCTTACAATGACCTAGATTTAATGATTGCGACGGCTATTACGAGGGCTATCCAGTAACTGAAGATGAGGGGGAACGTGGCGAAGATCATGAAGACACGTACGACCGCCGCCTCAGGTATAAAAGGTACACCAACCCCTCCGGTAAAGGGGTTACACATTCTCTACTGCACACATATCTTCTTGCCTTCTTTTCATCTCCTCCATCGAGGCACTGACTTGAGCATCAGAGTGGGCTTCGTCGGACAACCTCCGGCGTGTTCCCCTAACACTCGTGTTAATCTTGCAGGGTGTGAAGTTCTTCCTCCAGCGTCCACGTGGGCTGAACCCTGGTGACTGACCGTCGATGTCGATTCCTTCCGGAACAAAAGTATAGGGTAAGAAGCAAAGGAAGATCCATTGCTACAACTGCGAGGAAGAAGGACATATCAAGGAGAACCGTCGATGGCTAAAGGTGAACAAATCCAACAAGGCCAAACATAAGAACCTGAAAGCCACGTGAGACGATTCCTCATCGGATGAGTATGATCTCAACGAACACGCCGGATTAGAGCTGATGGCTACCCACCAATAAGAAGAAAGCATTGATGAAGGGAGAGTCACGTCAGAAGATAGCAGCAACGAAGGGGGAGCTTCGGACTTCGAAAAAGATATAGTAACTAAGGTATATTTTCTACCTCCTGATTAATTTTATTTAGGTATTAAAGCTATGATGAAGTTGATATGTAAATTAGAAAATAAAAATTTAGAATTAAAAAATAACTAGCGTCTACATGTCCGCTTGAAATGTATGATAAATTAAAATTAAAAAATGAAAAATTGAAGGCTCAAGTAGAAAAACTGGAAAACAACCATGCATGTTCAAAATATTTTCAAATTTTGAAAGTTAGATATTTTGAAAGACTAAATTGGTATTTATGATATCACAATGGTCAAATTGTAAAAATTCTTACGACGTATATTCCATCTAAATTTTTTATTAATCATGTTGATAAGAATTTATTTTGGATCTCAAAATCTATAATAAATTATTAGCACTTGTTTATCAATTTTTGTTAATTAATGCTTATTTACCATACTTTTGAAAAAAAAAATTCAAATATGTAATTGTTGCAGAAAATTTAGTCTTATATTTTTTGATAATAGAGTTTGTTGTGAGCTATTCATAAAAATGTTTTCAAAATTTTTAATAGTTAAACAGATTTGTTATGATTTTCATGTAAAAACATATTTTTTTTAAATTTTTAAAAATACTTAAAAATTAATTTCACAAATCTGATTTGTCAAGATCTATGGATTATCTTTTAAATGTTAGAAAAAATTCAAATTTATTTGAAGTCGAAATTTAATTTTAAAATTATTATTTTTTTAAAAAAAATTTTAAACTCTAAATTCAAAATTATCTTCTTATAGTTAGAAAATTTATTTTACTTTAACAATTGTTACAGAAATGAGCCTGCTAAATTTTTAACTTAGATAAAAATTTAAGTAATTTTTGAGTAAAAATAAAATTTTAAAATGTTTTATTGATAATTAGATCTTTAATTTTAAAAATAATTTTCGACTGATTTTTGAAAAACTAAACTTTTTGGAGACTAACCATTATCTTTTACATATTCTCCTAAATTTTCGAAAATTTTGGATATATAATAATTTTCTATGAATTTTTTCCAAAATGCATTTACTTCACTTTAAGTTATCCTTCAAAACTTAGTCAAATTTTTGTAAGAATCTAATCTAAACATTCTTTTTAAGGTGATTTTACCCTCAGGGTGTATTTTTGATGTGATCAAAGGGGGAGGGAAAAAAAGATTAAGTTAAGTGGGAGACTTAATTTTCAAATTTTTGTTTGAATTACATTGTCAAATATTTATTTCTGTTATTTCATATATTCTTTAACACTAACTTAACTCAGATTGATGTATATCAAAAAGAAAAAGATTGTAAGTAGACCAGGTGAGTTTTAATGTGGTCAACTGAGTCAAGTTAGGTCTTGTTATTTTTGATCCATGTGTCTAAGTGTGTAGAAATATAGGAGTACAGGAAGTTAAGCGGAAGACGCAGCGGCCAAGAAAGATGACATGGGAAGAGTGTCGATAGGCTCGGTGCATCCGAGGGATGTGGAGGTCTACAAAAGAGTATACCAGTGGAGCGAGAAGAACATGCCGACGTCCAAGGGATGAGTAGTCTGTGGGAAACACGTTCGAGGAGAAAGCTGGAGAAGGGTTTGGGTAAGCCCAACTCTAGAAGGCTCGAGATCACCCAAGAACACCTGCCGGGAGATTGGTAAGCAAACTGCTGACTAAAGTCAACTCGGGCACCCATGAATGGGGGCATCCCTATGCACTCGAGAGCCCGTGTTCTCGGGCGCCCCAATGCACTGAGGTGCCCGAGAAGTCAAACTACATCCAGAACTAGCCGTTCGCGGCTGTTCTGATGTGGATAACCCTGAAGCCACATGTCAAGCACCCTTATGCACTCGAGCCCCCGTATAGGGTCACATCAGCAATCGGATAAACTTCACTGGGGTTCTAAATAGACCCCAGAGCTCAGTTCATTTCATCAATTCACTTGTACATGAATCTGTTCTAGTTTTCATTGTTTTTCTGACTTTAAATTTGTATAAGAGGCTTCTCCTTCCCAAGGGTACATTTGAAGAACAAGCTTTGATTTGCCTTAGATTAGCAATCATCCTAGGTGCAAACCAAGTAACTGGTTGTGCCTCTTTTATTTCTGTTATAATTTTTTTATGTTATGTTTTGCTTGTTAAACTAATTTCTATCTTTGTTAGCAAAACAAAATATTATTTTTTATTTGTAGGGGTAATTCACCCCCTTCTCTTGCCGACCGCACGATCATCAACAGTTTACACCCCCCAATAACTTATGCAAGGATTATAGTCCCTTGGTTGAATAATATTTATGGTCATCTTTAGGCATAGGTTGTTAAGGTATACGCCTAGGGCCTTAATTTTTGTTGGGGTCCATTATTTTTAATATATTAAATATATTTTTATTATATTTTTTACGAGAATGAAAAAGAATGGGGCCTATGTGATAAAATATTTGCATGATCTCATTTTCTGATCAAAACTTTGGATTTCGTAAATGTCTCGTTTCAACGGATAGATTCGTAAAGGGATCTTTTTCAATATTTTAAATTTATTTTTAATTATGTGTGTTATTTTATAAGATATAATCTATCTCTCTTTAATATCTCTCAACCCTAATCTTCTCTCTATCGCTCTTCAATATCTCTCAACATTAGCTTTCTCTCGTCTGATCAGTAAAATCATGAATTAGATTAAAAATGATAATTTTTTTCAAGTTCCCATTTTTCCCATGTCCAACTCCCCCTCTTTGTGTTTCACTTGCTCGTCAAGATTAGAGAAGAGAAACTACCCCTAACGCCGTCACATGATTCGATTTGCACTACTATGTTCCTTGCTTGATTAAGTTCAAATACTGATACATTCATCCATATTGCGTCCAATCAAAATAGAGGATTTTATTATTGTTGTAATATATATCTCTACTATTTCGCTTCCTTGATAGATATTAAGTTTAGTTTTTTATTTATATGTATTTACAATTATAATTGTTTTGATTTCCTCTAGGTCCCTATTCTATCCTTTACAATTGTTTGGTTTAGGTGTTCTTTTGTTCTTTGTCTAAAAAACTCATTTAGTTCTTAATAAATGATAATGAATAGTTTGGTCTTACTATGATCTTCATTTTTTAGGTATTGTATTGAGTTTTGTCATTTTATATATGTATTTTTTATTTATTTGCTTTTTATTATTTGTTGATAATGATGAGTTGAGAACGGGAGCATGATTATTTCTATTATTGTCACATTTTATTTGTTCATTTTTGCAAGAATTGTTTTCGTCATCTTTCATTTGAGTAATTAGACATACTCTTATTTTTCTTAACTTTTAAACTATTTTGCATATACTTGTTTTCAACTAAATCCATTATTGGTCCTAAGTAGTGAGTGAAAAATGTTTTAAACAATATCAAAGACTTAATTTCTTTTTTTCGCCTAGACCCCAAATATGCTTGAGCCGGCCCATTAATATTCCTCTTCTTTTTCAGCAATGATTGACTAATGATCCCTTTAAGTCTTTATTCTCTTTTTAATAATAGTTTGGCTATGGTACAACGGAAAGTAATTAATCTTCATTCTAAGTATTCACGATTTAATCCCCAACTATAACGTATTTACAAGAATTTTTCATCTAAATGGTGCACGAATCTTGAAACGCTGAGCTTCTAGACTGCCCACGCGAGCACTTTCCGATTTACCCTAGTAGCCAGTGAAAAATTTCTGTGGATCCGGATTGATCGCCCAAGTTCGACGTTATCCAACCACGTTAATTATTTTTTTTTCTTTTTAATAATAGCAACAAACATAAATTTATGGTTCTTTAGGAAGCATCAACTGGCTTTAACTGTTGGAAAATTAATTTTCATTATCTATAAATTAAAATAAACATTATTTTAAGAATAAATAATTTTAAATTAATTTAATTTTTTTAATAAATAAAAATTAATATATATGATTATTTTTTAACAATGGGATAGTCTTTATAATCAGACGAAAGTATTGGATCATATACTAATAGAAAACTCAAATATAAGTAAATATAAAAATTCAAATTATTAATGGGTGAAAAAATCGATTAAAGAAATCATTTAAAAATTTTAGTGTAATATATATATATATATATATATATATATATATATATATAATATATCACGCCTCTTATGTGGCACACTCCATGGGCACTTTAATTTTTTTTATTTTTTGAGCTCATAGTTATCCCAATCAGATTTTACTTTAAATTTAGAAGTTAGGTTATAATATTAAGCAAAAAAAAAAACAAAACGAAAAAAAAAAATTGAGGTGCTCATGGGGTGCCTGATAGTTGTAGATTTCTTTTTTTTGTTGTTGTTTATTTTTTTTAAGCTTCCGGTTATGTCAATCATATTTTACCTTTAGGTAAATTTAGGGGTTAAGTTATAATATTAAACAAAAATAAATTAAACCAAAAAAATATTTGAGGTTTGCATGGAATTTGGACGGTAAGATCCTTAGGGTAAAAAAAACCCTATATATATACACACAAACACAGGAAGTTTATGCGGACAAGTTGCTACAGACTCACCCATGCTTGTCGTGTTTCAGATTTTTTTTAAGCTTCCAGTTATGCTAATTAGATTTTGCTTTCAGAGTTTAGGAATTGAGTTATAGTATTAAGCATAAAAAATTTATAAAAAATATTTAAGCTTTACATGGAGTTTACACAGTAAAACCCAAGGTAAGATATATATATATATAAAGAGAGAGAGAGAGCGCTTTGCCACAGACAAGTTGTCGTGCACTCGTATGCGACCCCAATCAGAGTGCCTGGAATTATTCTAGGTTCCCCAATCATTTTGTTTTCTTAGTATTATTTTTTTTAAAATTAACCTTTCCTCGTATAAATCCTAAATACTTATTATATAAATAGTGAACAACGAAAATTTTTTATTTTAAACATTATAACCTAAGAGTGAAGTCTAAACCTTAAATCTTAGAGGAAAAATTTATTGACTTAATCTCACTATAACTCAACCCCTAAATCTTAAAATTTTAAACATTAGATACATATAATATACTCGTAAATATTTTTTTTTATTTTGAACACTATAATCCAAGAGAGAAAGTTAGAGTACCATAAAGAAAAAATGTTATTAACTTAAATTCACAATAATTTTTAAATTTTAAAATCTTAAACCCTAGATATACCTAATTTTTTAAAAAACTAAAAAAAAAACTCCAAATTGAATTCAAGACGCCTTGAATTGAATTCAGACGCCTTGAATCTGCAAAGGCGCAGAAGGACGATCCTCAATACATCAATCTTGTGTGTGTATATGTATATATATCTTCCTACGACAAAATAAAGAATATTATAATATATACTAAGGTTCCATGTTTCTCTAATAAAGGAGTAAAGTTCTAATGATCATTTGAACAAAACTTAGTCTGATAAGGAAGGGATGTACAGGGGTGAATAGAACGCTTCCTACATGTTCAAAACATCAAAGTCATGCAGTGAAAAACACAAAGACGGAGTAGGAAAAAGGCACAGTGTTACTTGGTTCGCAAATTAATGGCTATTACTCTAAGGTTTGTAGTCACTTTGACAATTTTTAATGGGCAATCAGTATTAATCTCTTTCTTAAATAATTAATGATGAACCAGATAACAGACGAATTTCAGATGACCGATTCGACCCCATGAATGTTTCCCACCAACTGTCAGGTAAATCGAAAAATACTTACGACATGCGATCTAGAAACCCAACGTTCATCTCTTTCTTGAACAAGAACTTTACAAAGGTAGGGTAGGATAACTTTACCAACCCTTAGATAGATAAGTACAAAAGAAACAAATCTGAATTAACTATAACAAATAAAAATTACCCAAAACTAGGCTCGTTGGAGCTCATAGTCGCGGTGTTGAAGTGTCTTGTAGTTGTTGCTTGAGCGTAGCCTTTTGACGGAGTAACAACATGTGGTGGAACTTTAGCACAGAATGGAAGCAAAGAGACAAGAAACAGATTAATATGAAGCTATTGTTCGAAGGCCCTAATAAAGGTGATTCTAGGTTCCTGGACTAGCCTCGAGTGCCCCCAGCATGGCTTATCTAATCCACCTCTTTCAGTGAGTTAGTCAACTCCGAGCGTCTAGACTATTGGCATGATAGCATCTGGACGAAGCTCTATCCGTGTCGACTTTATCACTTCTCAGGCACTTGAAAGATGACGTGTACCGCCCAATCATAGTGTGTCACCTTATCTAAACTCGGCTAAATATTTTGAGCAATCAAGGCACTTGGATCCACTAGGGATGCTCGGACTTCCGATCGCCTGAATCCTCTCCGAGCCCTGAAGTTCTCTATTTCCAGCTAGCTTCCACTTCTAGCTTCCTGCATCACAATATTAACAAAAATATAATAAAAATATGATTGACTTCTTTCCAAGATGTCCTAACTCAACTTCAGGTCTCCCATGAAACTTAGGTTGTACCAATGCTTACTGCTCTTTTTCTGAGAGTGTGTCCTCACCACCACACGGAAGAGATTTACCCGGTGTCAAATTTTGATCCACCCGACCTATTTGGACATTTGTTCAGTTTAATCTTGACCCTCGGAACTTTCCGTTTAATCTAGACTTCCTGCCTGATGCCTTCAACTCCCCGGACTTCCTGCCTGGTGTCCTCGACCCCCAATGCTTCTTGTCCGATGCTCTCGATCTGTCAAGTCTTCCTGACAGTCCCTCCGATTAGGACTTCCTTACCTAGTCTTAACAAGGACTTTCCTATAAGCTTGATAAGTACATTACACTTCAAAATAACTTAACTATTAACTCTTTGCCAATATCAAAATTTAGATTTGATCATATGATGCTTCTTGCACCAACAAAAAGCTCAATTGGGCTTGAGCATACATGAGAGAGAAGTGCTTGACCGAGCACAAATTCAAATTCTTGAAGTGCATCTCAAGCGTTTTCTAAGTCTCGAGCGGGTGCTTTTCCTAGGATGATGCATGGATAATAGTCGATATAACTCCATTGGTAGAGCAAAAGACTAAAAATGCTCGCGAAAGCAAGCCAAATTGAGCATTCTGTATACCCTTTCTTTCCCGACTCAATTTTGTTCAAATGATTAGTATAGACCCATATTATTCTTGCTCCATTGAGGATTTCTCCTATAATAAATTCTAAAATAGGTAAAGAATTAGAATAGTGTGTGTAGTGTACACCAATTCGTGAGCACCTAATATTATTTTTTTTAATTTTTTTAATTTTCTTTAGCCTAAATACTACACCCTATATTCTAAATCCTTAAAAAAATAACACTAGGGGCTAGGGGTGCTTACAAATAGGTGTGCAACATAATTGGCTTCTTTATCCCTATGAAGTAGGGTTGAGCAATTAGTTTAAAACTGAACCAACAGAATTGATTAAATCAAAACCGAACAAATGAAACTTTTTTCGAATCCACTGACCGAACTTTAAAAAAAAACAAATCAATTGAATCGATAAAACATTGGTTAATCCCAGTTTTCGACCAAAATAATTGAATTTTAGTTAAAATTTAAATAACGAAAGTTTAGTTAAACTATTATTATTATTAAAATAATCATGCTAATTTTTAAACTATTTTTAAAATTAATCTAGTTTGGTTAAACTATTTTAAATAACTGAATGGTTAAAGTTCGGTTAAACTAAAAATATCAATTTAATCAAATTTTGATTTTTCAAAATCGAAACCGAACCCATTAAATCGACATAACCGATATTTTAAAGAAAAAAATTGGACTTTCGAATTAATCAAAATGATATTTTAAGTTTGGTCGGTTCGACCGGTTGATTAAGTTTAATCGAACTTTTACTCACCCCTACGAAGAACCGGTTGATTAAGTTTAATCGAACTTTTACTCACCCCTACGAAGAAGACCCTCCATCTTTTATAAGAAACCTTTATTTCAAAAAAGCGACTCTACTTCTTTAGCTTAAATCACTGTATTTTCAAATTGTGAATTCTTATTATGATTTTTTTTCTCCCTCTTCTCTCTAAAGATTTTCAAAGCTTTACATGTTTACTAAGACTTAAGATTTGAAGTATTCTTATTTCAAAGCATATGCGGCAATTTACCAAAGGGCGTACCCAAATATTAGTATTTACCAAAATGCGTACCATGGTTTCATTGTTACCAAATAACGCACTTATATTAGTGAACTTCCTCTTATACCCCTTCTGCCAAAGTACTGCATGTCATTTTCATTCTCTTTCTCTTTCTCTTTTTCAATAACGAATTTCGAGACATTTAAAAATATTTTTTCAGACTTTTTATTTTAAAATAATATATTATGGTATCGGATAAAAAACGTACGATAAAAATCGAAAAAATATTTCAATTAAAAAAATATCTCAATTAATAATTTAATATTTTTTAAAAATATAAATAAATTATTTTTTATATTTGATTAATATAAATTAATATATTTAATAATATTATTAAATATATTAATATATAAAAAACTTTAAAAAAAGTTGAAGTTTTTTTTTTAATTTCAAACAGCGTGGGCCTGAAATAAAATATTTCAGGCCCAGCCTGGGCCTGAAATATTTTATTTCAGGCCCTGCGAGGGCCTGAAATATTTTATTTCAGGCCCAGCGTGAACCTGAAATAACTCAGGGCCTGAAATCTTGCGTCGAATTGAAATCATGTGTTATGATAGGTTTTTTTACGTAGGTCTAAAACTTAAAGAAACATCTCTTTATTTTTTTGAAATCACAATAAAAATTATTGAGAAAGACTACCTACGAGATGAATTCTAATTAATATAAAATAAGGATTATATTAAAAATAAACATATATCGATTTTTTGACTAAAAAAGTCAAAATTATTTATTATATTAATTTAAATATTATATATTATATTAATATATTTAATTTTTATAAGTTTTGATAGGAGGGCCTGAAGTCATCTGACTTCAGGCCCTCCTTGGGTCTGAAGCATCTGCGTAAATAATTAATTTAATCAAAATAATTAATTATAAAAAAAACTTCTAATGATTATTTTTGGTGTCCAAACTTCTAAATGATTATAAATTATGTTGCAATAGGAGTTTTCTAGGTCTATCAGTGGGTTTCGCTCAAAACCCACTGATATTTTTTTAGAAATTCAGATATGAGAGGTCCATCAGTGGGTTTTGCTCAAAACCCACTGATGGAACTAAACTACACCTATTGCTTTAGGAAAAATAAAAATTTGAGGTTTGGACACCTAAAATATTTTCTCCAACCTCAACCCTAACTTTTGATAATGATATTTCAGAAATTCAGATATGGGAGGTCCATCAGTGGGTTTTGCTCAAAACCCACTGATGGAACTAAACTACACCTATTGCTTTGGGAAAAATAATAATTTGAGGTTTGGACACCTAAAATACATTCTCCTAACTCTACCCTAACTATTGATAATGTTTTTTCAGAAATACAGATATGAGAGGTCCATCAGTGGGTTTTGCTCAAAACCCACTGATGGAAGAACTAAACTACACCTATTACTTTGGGAAAATTAATAATTTAATAATTTTTAAAAATATAAATAAATAATTTTTTATATTTGATTAATATAAATTAATATATTTAATAATATTATTAAATATATTAATATATAAAAAACTTAAAAAAAGTTGAAGTTTTTTTTTTGATTTCAAACAATGTGGGCCTGAAATAAAATATTTCAGGCCCAGCTTGGGCCTGAAATATTTTATTTCAGGCCCAGCGTGGGCCTGAAATAACTCAGGGCCTGAAATCTTGCGTCGAATTGAAATCATGTGTTATGATAGGTTTTTTTACGTAGGTCTAAAACGTAAAGAAACATCTCTTTATATTTTTGAAATCACAATAAAAATTATTGAGAAAGACTACCTACGAGAGGAATTTTAATTAATATAAAATGAGGATTATATTAAAAATGAGCTTATATATATATATATATATATATATATATATATATATATCGATTCTTTGTATAAAAAAGTCAAATATTATTTATTATATTAATTTAAATATTATATATTATATTAATATATTTAATTTTAATAGGTTTTGATAGGAGGGCCTGAAATCTTTTTGATTTCAGGCCCACGCAGCCTGAAATCAAAAAAATTACAATTTTTTATTATTTTTTTATATATTAATATATTTAATAATATTATTAAATATATTAATTTATATTAATCAAATATAAAAAATTATTTATTTATATTTTTAAAAATTATTAAATTATTAATTTTTCCAAAGTAATAGGTGTAGTTTAGTTCTTCCATCAGTGGGTTTTGAGCAAAACCCACTGATGGACCTCCCATATCTATATTTCTGAAAAAACATTATCAATAGTTAGGGTAGAGTTAGGAGAATGTATTTTAGGTGTCCAAACCTCAAATTATTATTTTTCCCAAAGCAATAGGTGTAGTTTAGTTCCATCAGTGGGTTTTGAGCAAAACCCACTGATGGACCTCCCATATCTGGATTTCTGAAATACCATTATCAAAAGTTAGTGTTGAGGTTGGAGAAAATATTTTAGGTGTCCAAATCTCAAATTTTTATTTTTCCCAAAGTAATAGGTGTAGTTTAGTTCCATCAGTGGGTTTTGAGCAAAACCCATTGATGGACCTCTCATATCTGAATTTCTAAAAAAATATCAGTGGGTTTTGAGCGAAACCCACTGATAGACCTAGAAAACTCCTATTGCAACATAATTTATAATCATTAGAAGTTTGGACACCAAAAATAATCATTAGAAGTTTTTTTTATAATTAATTATTTTGATTAAATTAATTATTTACGCAGATGCTTCAGGCCCAAGGAGGGCCTGAAGTCATCTGACTTCAGGCCTAAGGAGGGCCTGAAGTCAGATGACTTCAGGCCCTCCTATCAAAACTTATAAAAATTAAATATATTAATATAATATATAATATTTAAATTAATATAATAAATAATTTTGACTTTTTTATTCAAAAAATCGATATATGTTCATTTTTAATATAATCCTTATTTTATATTAATTAGAATTCATCTCGTAGGTAGTCTTTCTCAATAATTTTTATTGTGATTTCAAAAATATAAAGAGATGTTTCTTTAAGTTTTAGACCTACGTAAAAAAACCTATCATAACACATGATTTCAATTCGACGCAAGAATTCAGGCCCTGAGTTATTTCAGGCCCACGCAGGGCCTGAAATAAAATATTTCAGGCCCTGTACATTTGTATTCCTGCAGTGGCAAATGCGAGGGACTTAATGGAAATTTTTGTTTAAGATAATTGTGATTGATTGCAGGATTGGAAGCTGGGCAGAGAGGAAGATGGTGTATGACTTGGGCAAAGATAAAGACGGGTTGCTGCGCAAGGAGACCATAAGAGCTGTGTACGATGGAAGTCTCTTCTACAAACTGGAGGAGGAGAGGCAGGCTTCCAAAGCAAAGGTTTGATTTGTTACTGCAGTGTGATATTCGTGTTGGAACATTGATTCTGTGCTATTAATTGTACAATATGAATTGATTATGTAAGCCATGCTGATGAATGTTGGTGTGCTAATATTTTATTTCAGGCCCTCGCAGGGCTTGAAATAAAATATTTCAGGCTCAGGTTGGGCCTAAAATATTTTATTTCAGGCCCACGCTGTTTGAAATTAAAAAAAAAACTTCAACTTTTTTTAAAGTTTTTTATATATTAATATATTTAATAATATTATTAAATATATTAATTTATATTAATCAAATATAAAAAATAATTTATTTATATTTTTAAAAAATATTAAATTATTAATTGAGATATTTTTTTAATTGAAATATTTTTTCGATTTTTATCGTACGTTTTTTATCCGATTCCATAATATATTATTTTAAAATAAAAAGTCTGAAAAAATATTTTTAAATGTCTCGAAATTCGTTATTGAAAAAGAGAAAGAGAAAGAGAATGAAAATGACATGCAGTACTTTGGCAGAAGGGGTATAAGAGGAAGTTCACTAATATAAGTGCGTTATTTGGTAACAATGAAACCATGGTACGCATTTTGATAAATACCAATATTTGGGTACGCCCTTTGGTAAATTGCCGAAGCATATGTCATTGAATCTTGAAAGATGATTGATAATAAACCATAACCATATGACGACTGGCACAATATTGTCTTAAAAAAAATTCCCTCCACCTCAATCTTAAAACCCTTACCCATAGAGAAAAAAATTATTCAAAGAAATGTATCAATATTTGAAAGGATAACTCGACGACAGATAATATTAAGTTGATGATCGACAAAACCAACTTAGTGACGATGATATCAACAAAAGTATGTTTGCTACATGAAGGGTGCCTCGATAATTACAAAGACTTGTAGAGAGTATAAACGAACAAGATCCATGTCACCATACCGAGCCTATCATTTCAAACCGTCATCTTGTTGATAAACTGACTAATTGAATCCTGACAGGGGTGGATTTACATGGGCACCTGGGGGTCACGACCCCCTTCCCAATTTTTTAATAACATTATTTTTATATAAAATTTTTTATTTTTTTAGTATAGAAATTTTTATTTTATGAGTATATATATTATTTGACTCCTTTATAAATATATATTCATAGTGGATTTAATTGAAAGTTTTATTTTTGATTTAGCACACATCTAGGTTCAATCTCTTGGATGACTAAATTAAAAAAAAATCTCTCTTTTCTTAAATTTTAATTAAATATATATTATGTATAAAGATTGAGAAGAATATTATTATAATAATTATTTTTATGATTATTATTATAATAATTATTTACGGTATATAGTATATGATCCCATCTATAATTTTAGATCTGCTCCTAAGTCCCGTTGGACCAACATCTCTCAACAACATTAACATGTTATCTTTGAGATTGTTTTTCATTGCTAATAACCTTTGGTGGGTGAAGATATTCCACTACAACGAGGAGGCATTTTTTTTATATTTTTCTTCCAATTACAATAGTATATTTTGTTGGATCAATCATAGTGGTTAGAGGAGAATGATGAATAATTGTGACATGAAATTACAATCTCTCAACTTAGTTAAATGATAGTTATACAATATAGATACATAAATATAAAATAGACACGACTAACATACTAATTTTTTTGTGGTTTGTATTGGTCAATGAGCCTATGATTAGATTGACCAAGATTTGTAGTTTGATATTATAGTAATATATTAGACATAAATTGGAGATGAACAGTAGGTTTACTTGACTACGAGAAGTCTAAATGGATTAAGGTCGATCAAACATTTGGCATATGAAAAATCCAACAAATGTTGACAT
Source organism: Boesenbergia rotunda (assembly GCA_024364735.1). Classification (NCBI taxonomy): domain Eukaryota; kingdom Viridiplantae; phylum Streptophyta; class Magnoliopsida; order Zingiberales; family Zingiberaceae; genus Boesenbergia; species Boesenbergia rotunda. Next base: position 92,713 of record JAGFNQ010000331.1, on the reverse strand, counting down.
TGATAATAGTTCAATAGGTGTAAGTAGATGTGACATGTTAGGACTGTTGCCCCCCCCCCCCCCCCCCCCCCCCCCCCCCCCCCCTAATCAGCTAAGTGTTTTGATAAATTGGACAAAGAGTTTAAATTAGATTTTTAGTTTGTCTAACTTTTGAGCTAAGTTATACAAGGTCTATCATGTATACAAATTGACTCGACATGACCAAAGTTTGTGATGGCATGATGGCTAATGTCCATGAGTTCAAAGAATGATGACATATTCAAAGGTTTGCAGGACATAAGCATATAGCCAGATAAGTCAAGGAGGATACAAGAAATGCTATTTGAAAATCAAGAGAAATTCCACTGGAAATGTGAATAAAGTGACTTGTGTACAAAGATCAAGGGCATATAATAAATTTAGACGGACTCGACTTTAGAATTGGTCAAAATCAAAGCATCCAGTTGAATAATATTGAAATCCAATTGATTGGTGGTTGAGAAAATCACATCCCAGATATATAAGGGATTTTGTGATTTGACCAGTTGATTGGTGGTCCCTGTATTAGTGGAATGAATGATGATCGATTGATCAATCAATATCCTAAGTGGTTTGGGGCTTGTGGTTTGGGTCAATTCACTAATAAATTGGGAATAATCAACTGGTGGTCTAAATATCCTAAGTTAAGTTTGATAGAGTATTATGGTTAAATCAGTCTATTGGTGGGTGAGAATTAGTCTGACTAATGGTTAGACTTTGACAAATAAGTAAATAGTTTGCTAATTGGACTTAGGGTCATTTGAAAATGAATAAAATATTTTTTAGTTGACTGGTCATGTCGTTCGAGGTTTATCGGAAGGGAATAGAAGGTGTCCAAGTTAATTTGCACAATTGACTAAGCATTGATCAATCGACTAAATAAGATTCGTTTGGACATTATTTAAAATTTGTCCTCGGAGTTATAGTGTATCGGTAGGGTAATTAATCATTCTCTTAGATATTCACGGTTTAATCCCTAGCTACGACCTATTTTGTAAGAATTCTTCTTCCAAATGGGGGGCAAACCCAACCGACTCACAAATCTTTCATTTATGTTATATTCTTTTACTTATTTTTGCTTGTGGTTATTGTAACTTGAACAAGACGTTTTTTCACTTGTAAAACGTTTTTGAAGGAGAAAAGTAGTGGGATTTCAAGAGTAATTAGCCTAAAAGATCATAGGTCGTGAAGTATAAACCAGGTTTTTGAACCATGTAAATGATTTTTTGAACCAAATGATTTGTGTTTCTGTTCATTCATGTTTTAAGTTATTTATTTTTTGTTCCACTTTTCTAACTCATTAATGTAGGTGAGAACAACAGTCAATAAATTACTAAACCATCTATTCACACCCCTAGCTACTATCTATCATGCTGCAAATGATATCAGTGTGGTTTCTCTTTGAGAACTAACCACTAAGGGGGCATAAAGCTAGAGGATTTGGCACTACATGAAGTTCAAAGATGAACTCGGTTATGACACCTGATTTCCACTGTCCTTTAATTGGGAGGATTTGTTTATTGAATGACTGAGATGTTTGAAACTCTAAGTGATAATAAAGGAAGATTGCTTAAGAAGAATAAGTGGGCAAAAGAACAAGTGCAAAGATTCAAGGCACGTGATAAGGTCATTAAGATTTTGGTTAATTTGTTACCTAATAATGTTTTGTGCAAACTAGGTGGTTACAATGACACTCATGACTTGTGGACGAAGTTTGTCAAATTTATGAGATCCCATCACAAGCACAACCAAAGAAAGAAACCAAGGAGGAAGGCTTATTCATCCAAGAATAAAAAAACTTGGAGGTTGAGAGAAACTCAGCATCCAAGATGGAGGCTGAGAAAATATGCATTTATTCATCCGAGATAGAAGTCGAAGAAAGATCCATCTTGAGAGAGGAGAGGTCTTTAACACTAGAAATATAAGAAATCTTAACATTTGGAGCCAATAAAAATGAGTCACCCACCTCATCTCCTTCTAGTGATGAAGAAGAAGAAAATATCACTCCAAGCATTGAGGTGCCAATACAAGGTGTATAAAATATAAATTCCAATTTGTAAAAATAAGTCATTTGTATGCTTTGAGTGCAGGGAGAAAAAACATTACAAAAGTATATATCCTACCTTGAAAAATAAGAAGGTCAAAGTGACACCAAAAGATGGAGTCAAGGACAAACTCAAGGAAGTTGAACCCATTGTACGGAAGGACAAGGACTATATTGTATAGTTTGCACGCAACAAGAGAGGACATTACAATAATCAATGTCCAAATGAGAGGCAATCCAAGGGACATAGGAGAGGAAGCTCATGTAAAGGAGAGTTTCTAAGGATAAAAGGATGGTAATCTCTAACTCGAATTTAAATTCAAGAGTTGTTTTCTCATGCATAGGAGTAGCACTTATAGTCGTTTATCTATGCAAAATTACACATTTAGATATCATGACAGTCAGGACTAGGGTTGAAGTGCATATTAAATCTACGAGAACACCTCATGATAAGACTTCTTAATCTAAAGAGAGAAAAATAGAAAATAAGAACCTCAAAATGCAATCCAAGAAGGATAGACATATGCCTAGATAGAGGAATGTCCAAGGGAGATATGAAAAATTCTAGAATTAGAAAACTATTAACAGTAAGAAATAATTCGTACGAAACGAAAAAGACTTAATCGGAGAAGAACCTTGCATCGAAGAACTTGCTGTTGGTGAGAAGCGATTACGAAAATCGAACTGTCTCTCATGGTTTACAAACCAAATTCCTCTTCTGTAATTGGATGAACCAATCTTGAATATTCTTCGCAGCAACCCCTTCTTCCTCTTGTGCACCTGGACGAACCTTGTACAGAGACCTTACACACACGGGACGAACCCTTTCTCATTGACCTTGCACAAACCTTGCACACAACTTGTGTCTTCCGATCATCTCTTCACCTTTTTCACTTACACTTGGATGCATATGTATAGGAGGAAGATGTCTCTTCCCCTACCTTCATTAATGGAGGAAGGTGAATGAGTGTCTCTTCCCATACCTCCATTAGTGGAGGGAGATGAAGGTGAAGGGGTGCCCTTTCACCTTCTTAACTCTAACATTTCCCACTTATCCAAGTCATTCCATAAAGGTCATTTATTCACAAAGACCATGTAAGAATATTCAATTCATATTTCACAGAAAATGGTTCGTGCGACAATAAGCTCACTAAGTAATTACTACTAAAAAAAGTTGTTATATTTAACTTAGCTACTCTATAGAACGAATCTAAGACATCAATAATTTGTCTTTATCTCATATTAAATCATTTACATCAATATAAATATCTTTAATCCCTTATAATGACTATTATGTCAAGAGCATGTTCAACACCTCTAATCAATATAATTATTCATAATCATATTTTAAGTACTCAATAAAAATATAACTGATCGACCTGTGAATAGATGTCAAAGATATAAATTTATCTTAATCTTCTTTTTTAGCTAGAATCTATTTATTCTAATCAGTCACTTTTCTAGTTATGCTTCATAGACTTAATCATTCATAGTCAATACAATAATGCTAAAGTAGTAGACACTAATTAGAACTTCAAGTAGACAGCTAAATAGTTACTTAGGGCAAGATTGAGATTAATTTATAATCTCAAGGGTCTCACATAGTAGAGAAGCAGTGATCTATGTTTCTACTACCCTTATTGTCTCTATAATACATGTGGTATGAATCACTGCTATGATTTTTTTCTCTTTACCAAAACGAGTGCGTTTTTTCTTAAAATTGAACATCGTACAAATTTCAATCTAGACATACCTAATGTCTAATCTTAAATTCAACTTATGAATTCCAATCTAACCTTCATCAGACTCAATAAATGGTGGGTTCATTTACTCCGATCATTATGTAAATGATCTCATCTTGACACAATTATCAAGGCGATCCTAACTTATGAGTATGTCTCTATTTACAACTACATAAGTTATCCCATAAGCAATGATCTTACCTCTATTTATACTTAATAAATAGAGATAATTATCTATGTGAGTAGACCAATCTCAACCTGTCAATATATTCACCAAGACTTTTATCCAAATATAATAAATATATTTACATTGAATAGATATGACATTTCAAATATCCAATTGTGTTGCATTTTACAAAGTCTTAAAGACTTCACATGTCTTTGAAATAACTCTTTAGTCAATGACTTAGTAAAAGAATATGCAAACATAGTTTATGTAGGAATATATTCAAGAATTATCTTTTTTTGTCAATAATATCCCTTATACTTGCTTTTGCTGTGATATTTGGGATTTTGGAAAAAAGCTATAGCAGCTTTATTGTCACAGTATACTATAATAGGACTCCCACTGTTCTCACCAATTTTTAGATACTTCAAAAACCTTCTTAACCAGCCAACTTCTTATGTAATCGCTACACAAGCTACATACTCAACTTTTATTGTTGACAGTGCTACACATGCCTATTTCGATAATGCTACACAAGCATGTTTCTTGCAGTTCCATGAGATGGTGCCACCATTCAGCATGAAGGTATAGTTAGATATGGATTTTTTAGCATTAAAATCTCCTGCCCAATCAATATCTGTATAGCCCTTCAAGCTCAGCTTTGATCCTTGGAAGCAGAGACAATAATCTGCTAACACTTTAAGATATCTTAATATCATTTTCACCAGTTTCCAGTGTCTTGATCTTGGGTTTGATTGAAAACGACTAACTAAGCCAAAAACATATCTTATATCAGAACGAGTACATAATAGTGTACATTAAACTACCAATGACACTGACATATGTTTTTTTCTTCATTTCAACTATTTCTTCAGAAGTCTTGGGATACACACTTTTACTTGAAACAATACCTTTCACTACAGGTGTTTGTTCAATGTTACAATTTGATATATTGAAGAATTGTAACATCTTGGCAATTTAAGTTTTTTGAGACAAACCCAGAACTATTTTTCATCAATCTCTAATGATATTCACTCTTAAGATGTACTCAGCTTCTCCCATATTCATTATGTTAAATGTAATGATAGCCATGACTTGACTTCCATTGCAAATTTTATGTTACTTCTAACTATTAACATATAATCAACATAAAATAATAAGATGACAAACTTTCTTTTTTCTTTTTTTTAGATAAATACAGTGATCCTTATTGATAATTTCAAAATCATAAGATAAAATAATTTCATTAAATCTTATATTCCATTGTGTTGACGCTTACTTTAGCCCATATATAGACTTCTTAAGTCTACAAACTCTATTTTCTTGGTCTTTAACAATGTAACCTTCTAGCTGTATCATATAAATTTCCGCGTCAAGATTACCATTAAAGAAAGTCATTTTTACATCCATTTGATGTAATTTCAAGTCAAAATGTGCTATTATCTAGGATGACACGTATTGATATAAACTTTACAACTGGGGAGAATGTCTCTTCAAAATCAATACCCTCTATTTGGGTATATTCTTTTGCAACTAAATGAGCTTTGTATCGATTAATCGACCTCTCTGTTTTCCTCTTCATTTTGAGAATTCAATTATTCCCAATAGCCCTTCGGCTCAGAGAAAAATCGACTAAATCTCAAACTTGATTATTTCTTATAGACTCTATTTTCTCATCCATTGCAACTTTTCATTTCTCCCCAACTGAGTATCTCAATGCTTTCTTAACCGTTCAAGGTTCCTCGTCGTCAACTAAGAGAATTATTAATGTCTTATTCTCAATATCAAACCTTCTCCGATAAATAATTTGACGACTATTTTTTCGTAGGTTAGACTATTGAGAAACAAACTCATTCATTAATTATATACTCCCACTAGGTTGACTAGGTCCAGACATCTCTTGTGATACTTGATTTCTTGATAAATGAACATTATCCTCCTCCTCTATCATAAATAAAGAATCGTCTTATCAACTTTATCTCTTGTTGGGAACTCAGTTTTGAGAAAAGTAACATCTCTTGACTCTATTTCAAAGATGGTTCCATCTTGTTGCTCACCAATGAAAACATAACCCTTATAGATATCAGAATATCTTACAAAGATATATTTCTACATTTGAGTCCTAATTTGTCATATTTATAAGTTTTATCATGAGCATATGTAGCTGACCTCAGGGTCTTAGATTTCTCAAATCTGATTTTCTGTCTGTTCAACGTTTATATGAAGTAGATGGAACCGATTCTGAAGGCATTCAGTTAAGTATATAGGTTGTAGCTAATAATGCATCTCCTGAACTAGACAAATTAGTTTGAGCTATCATAGACTTAACCATATCTAGAAGAGTTCAATTTCTTCTTTCAACAACTCCATTTTATTATGGAGTTCCAGGGATAGTTGTCTAATAATCTTTTTCTCATTACATGTTATCTTGTACTGATTAAACAAATATTCACCTCATCGGTCAGTGTAAAAAGTTTTAACCTTACGCTTTAATTGATTCTCAACGTCATTCAAATAACGATTAAAGCAATCTAATGCTTCAGAATTATGAGAAATCAAATACACATGACTAAAACATGTGAAGTCATCAATAAATGTAACAAAATAAGAGCTTCCATATCTAGCTTACACATTCATTGTACTACAAATATCTGAATGAATTAATTACAATGATGATTTAGCCCTAATAACTTTATCAAATGGTTTCCTAGTTCCTTTTCCAGCAAGACAATGCTCACATATAGACAAATTAATTTTAGAATGAGTGTCGAGCAGATCCTCTTTGACTAATCTATTCATATATGTTCTAATCTAACATGTCAAACTTCATCATTAACATCAACATCACTAGTAATAGTGATGTCTGAAAAAATACCATTATTTCCATAATTAATATCTGATTCTACATCAAGAATCATGAAACCATTCGATACATAACCATACCCTATTAACATAGAGTTAATTCTTAGTTCCACACAGCGACTATAGAAATTCATACGATACCCCAAATCAAGAAGACTATTAATGGAAACCAGATTCCATCTAATGTAAGGAGCATACAGGACATCATGTAGAAATAAGATACGTCCACCACGAATGTTGAGTTTGCAAGTGTCAACTTCTTTGATTTTAATCATTGTATTGTTTCTCACATATATTCATTTGTTATTAGTTGATACCTAATGGTACTCCACGTATGTAGCTCGATCATGAGCTACATGGTTCGTTACTCCTGAATCTATAATCCACGAAGGATAAAAATTAGCTAACAATACTAAACTAGTAACATAATGCTTATGAAAAGAAGATAAACATGGATCTACCTTTTTCAACTCAGTACATTTTCGAGCAAAGTGGCTCTACTTCTTACAGTTATAGCAAGTCAGCTTGTTTATAGGTTTCTTTCCATCCTTCTTTCCTTTCTTCTTGATTGGATCTTGCTCAGCAGCAACACCAGCTTCTTTACCCTTTCCCTTTTCCCTTTTGCACCACTTTTTCTTATTCTTGGATCCAGAATCTTCAACTACAAAAGCTTGTCTAGAAATCCTTACGGATTATATTCTCTCCGTCTCCAATTCAACATGGCATGAGATATTAGTGAAAGTTTTAATACTTTCACTGTAAGTAAAGTTTTGTTTCATCATTTCCCAAAAATCAGGAGGAGAATGGATAACTGTCTGAACTTGTTCATCAGTCAACTCATGACCAACAATCTTTAACTCCCAAATCATATTGGCCATCTCCCTCAAATGTTGGGTCATGGTAACATTCGGGCACTTTTTACAACTAAAAAACTTAATTGCCAGTTGACGAAGTTTGCTTAAACTAACTCCATGTACTCTTCTCTGAGGGCAACCCAGACCACATGAGATGATGATAAAGGCTTATATTCAAATACTACCATTGTACTAATCAATATCCCTTTAGAAGTGGAGTCTTTTTTCTTCTATGCCTTATAGGAATCAAGATCAAGTTTATGTTATACTGTTGAACCATCAGTAGGTTATAGTTATCCCCATATAGTTTCTCTCCCTTGTTGAGTTTAGCTATGATGTTTTAGTTGTCATAATTTATCATAAATAAATATATTATTTATTGATTCAGTATAATTTATATACATATAATTAATGATTGACTCATTGTAAATTAGAATTGATTTACAAAATTAAGTGGTAACTATATTTCCACTCATTATTCGTATGATCTAATCTAATCAATATTAATCAATTCTATTACACACATCCGATCAAATGAACTAATCATTAAATAAACTAATTATTTATATTAAATATGAACTAATCATTAAATAAACTAATCATTAAATGAACTAATCAATTGTATTAAATATGAACTAATCATTTATATTAAACATGAACTACTGATTAAATAAACTAATTATTTTCAAGTTTGTTAACACATAATATAACTTTTTCATAAAATATCACTATTTGTACATAACAACAGTTATATTATATGACTTTCATAAACTTAATAGGCTAATTTTGTTTGTACATAACGACCGTAATAACAACAGAACTCTAATAAATTAGCTAAGCTAACACCATTCCCTTAGCTCATTCCATCGCACATCGCGATACGTTATCGTGCATATCATCCTTGGCATCTGGAATTGAAAAATAATATTGTCAGTACTAAATCGACAAACTAGTAACAAAACCAATTCAGTTCAATTTACACACATATGCATAGAACAAACACATAGAATCTATAAGCAAATAAGAAAAATAAATTTTCTTTATTTAAGGATCTCTAGTTGACTGGCACACTAGACCGATCAATTGGGAAAATCGGATCTAAAACATTAGTTTAGTTCCTTGTCCTCATTAGAACTAATCTAATTTGGATGTCTTGATATTATTGTTTTAACTTAAGCTCATTTCAGTTTAAGTCAGACTTGTTGATCAAACCTAGGTTTGTTTGATCAAACCAATGCTTGTTGGATTGAATCTGGCTCATTAAAACAAATCTTGTCCGTTTTAATCCAAACCTAGCCCAAGCATTCAGACACTTAAGTCCGAGTGTCGAGTCCCGATCCTAACTCCCAGTGCCGAGTCCTTACCCTAACTCCGAGTCTTGCTGAGGCCCGAACTTGACTCCGACTACCGAGTCTCGCCCCAAGTCCGAACACCTTGTCCAACTCCCAATTGGAGATTCTCGATTGTCGATCCAAGATTAGTTCTCCCAAACGGATCTGAACGTTCCTAGACGGACCACCAAATTGGGAATGTCGAGTGTTCCCCAAGTCAATGCTAAGCCCGGAAGACGCGTTCCCGACTACTCCCGAGTGGAAGTTGAGTAGGGAAAATTTATTCCCAACTACTCCCAACCATCTCGCAAGTGGAGGTCGAGTCGGGATGCAAGTCATAGAGACTCACTGCAGGAAGAAATGTTCTAACTGTCCCCCGGTTGTTCTCGAGTTTTGTTCATCGACGGGAAATCACGGCATCGAGATTTCTTAGTGACGTTAGAAATTGTAGAATCACTATTTCTATTGCTCGGATCTTATCCGTTCCGAGGCATTTCTTCTCCAACAAAATACCCTAATATCATTGTTAACAATAAGAAACAATTCGTACGAAACGTAAATGACTTACAGTGATCGGAGAATAATATTGTATCAATGAATTTACCGTTGGTGAAAAGTGATCATGAAAATCAAACCGTCTGTCATGGTTCACAAACCAAATTTCTCTTTTGTATTTGGATGAACTAATCTTGAATATTCTTCTTAGCAACCCCTTCTTCCTCTTGTGCACACGGACGACGAACCTTGCACAGAGACTTTTACACACACAGGATGGACCCTTTCTCATTGACCTTGCATAGACCTCACACACATCTTGTGTCTTCCGATCATCTCTTCACCTTTTTCACTTGCACTTGGACGCATATATATAGGAGAAAGATATCTCTTCCCCTACCTTCATTAATGGGGGAAGGTGAATGATGGTCTCTTCTCGTACCTCTATTAATGGAAGAAGATGAAGATGAAGGGATGCCGTTTTACCTTCTTAACTCCAAAATAATAGAATTGGAAAACTAAGCTTTAAAGCTTGAAGACTTAGAAAAGACCTTGAATGATTTAGCAATGGTCCTAATTAGGGTCTTGTCATGAAGTTAGAAAGGCAAAGGCCCAACAGCGATGACATATCTAAGCCTTTGGACACCGATCCTCATCATCTAAGGCCGAGGTACCATCTTATGTCGGCCGGATGATATTTGACTTGGGAGGGAGGAATGCCAAGAAGGCATGTTGACTTAGAAAGATGACTAGAGATGAAAAATCCAGGGAGAATAGAAAGGTTCTAGAGATGATCCCAAAGAAGTGATGCTTGGGTTACTGGAAAGGTCTTAGAGATGGCCAATATATTTGGATATCATAATCTAAGAAAATTGACACGTGAGGATGAACAGTGAGCTTATCCTAGGGAGTTGCTTTAAATGTCATGCAAAGCGCATGGATATATGTTCAACTGATGTAAAAATATGATAAGGTTGACATCAAATATTCTTTCATTTTTGGTCCCACGATGAGATAATATAAAAGTAAATCAGTTATTTAACAGCCTCCTAATTGAGAAAATTTTTTGCTGCGACCACGATTTGAAATCTTCCTATTGATGTACGTCTACCATGAATATATGCTCAAGAAGCATGAAATGGGACTTAAATTGTGTAAAATGCCAAATAAATTGATGAAGTCAATACATTTCAATTTGAACTTGGCCTTGGCCGACACAAGGAAAAGCAACAAAAACTAAGAATTTAACATCAAGGTTCTTTAAACCAATTTAGATAGTGTTGGAAATTTGGTTCAACTTGGGATTGGAATGATTTTTAAGAAAAAACCATTTTTTAAGATGAAATGGGTTAAACAAATATCCTAACAATATCCTAACAATAAGGAAATGGTCTTTTCATGTAAAAAGAAATAAAAATTCTCTTTATTTGTGTTTTTATATTTCTGTTGCACTCTGACTTGAATTGTAAAATTGAGCAAACCTAAATGAGCAATTGACTCTCCCCCTTTAGTTTCTTCGACCATCCTAAGTCTAGGAGTGTAGCAAAAGGATACTAAATTATCACTCAAACATCCACAATGTGATCCTCAGTTATGATACACTTAGAAATTTTTCTCTAAATTCCGTAATGACGAGATGTTGGACTTCTAAACCGTCTATCGTAAATGCTTTCTGATTTATTCTGATAGTCGATGAAAAATTTTCATGAACCTGACCGATCATCTCAGTTTGGTATTACATGATTTATTATTATTTTAGACGATTGTAGTATTAGAGCTTAGCCACTCTTAGAGGACTAATTGCAAAAGGAGCAAAATCAAAGAGATGACAATGTAAGAGGAATATTGCACGGTCTGACCACTCTTCTTCGATGGGACCAAGTTCTCCCATTGAAAAGGTAAGATGGAGTCTCATTTGAACCGTATAGAAATAGCAATATATTTTCAAGAATATATCCAACTAGATGCAAAGGAACGCAATGGTATACAGAAGATAATCAAATAATTCATCTATAGAAAATCTGATATTAGCACACACATACATAGTATATAGATGGACAAATTAAATATCAATTCTTCAGGAATCATGAACTTCAAATTATTTCTTTGTAGTGATCATGGTTTGGATACAGCAACTGCTGAATCTCTAAACTAGATATGAGGACAGGTTTCACTGATTTCTGTTCTCATTAGTTTCACCATAGCAAGTAGATGAAATTTTTAGTAACCTCTAGTAAATCAAAAAATCTATGCATGAGCTAATGATAGGAGGACCTTTGTAACAAGTAAACAAATAGGCTACAACAACAACCAAACTTTTGCCCAACTAGGTCAGCTATATGAATCTTTCTACGTCATTGGACTCAAATCCTTTATTATATCCTCAACTATATATATGTTTCATCTATATTTAAACAAATAGGCTATATAGTTTAATACATGCCTAATGTATAATTGTTGATGCAATATACTACATCCATTCATAGAAGAGATCAGTCTTCAAATTAGCCTGCTAAAAATCAAATATTCTAACAAAGAATTCATTCGAAATGAGACTTGTGTGCAACTTTGAATACTTATTATTTAATGAATAATGATTGAGAGAGTGAAAATCATAATGAATGACGTGGCACCTTGCATGCACGATCTCCGACGGGTTCACCATGCCCCCCAGGGTATAGTTTGATTCAGGGCAGCGGCCGAAGGCCGCCGATGGTATCCAAGCGATAATCGGACGTATGCATGTAAAGTGTCATGTCATGCCACATCATTCACTATGGTTTTTACTCTCCCATTTTCACTCTCCCTATCATTGCTCTTATTTAATTTACACAATATATTCCATCACAGATAAATTTTATGTTATCTGGAATGGATGAGTTTGCAAGATGGGCATTAATCTAGGTCTCTGACTTTTTTGGACAAAGCTTGCTTGTGATCGTCAAGAAAAATGGGGTATGACTCAAAGTTCATGTTTGGGAGTATTAGATGTTTAACACAAGTACATGGAATATAAATGAAGAGGCAATACAATGGCAGTTGGTTTTGTTGTCAGTAAGCCATTCATCTGTTGCATAAATCCAATGGAACATGAATCATTCAACCTAATGGAATATCTTGATATAACTTCTTTTTAATATTGTAAGTTTTGAAATGGATGAATTAGGTAGCTTTTTCCCTCCATTGAGTCTCTGGACTATAATAATATGTAAAATAACAGTTTGTGTCCTTCCATCAAAACTCCTGCAAAGTTTTGCTTCTTAGTAAGCACATACAAATAGAACCCTATGACGACTTTTTGTTGCTTAGATCGTTTTTCGTTGGATATTATACTAGTGCTTTAACTTTGCAGAGCTTCTCATTGAAATTTAGCATACAACACATTCACAAAGCAAAGTAATGACTAATGAAATTATTACATTTACAAACAAAAACTTCCACAATTACTCACATCAAGGCCAGAGTAATGACCAAGAGCTGCAGAATAAGATTTTCTGTAATGAGTTAATATGGTATCATACGATATTGGCTGTGCATGCTTGCAGAGTCATTTGGTAATATAGTTCTAGTAGGGAGTTGAGATAAGGAATCATTAGTAAAACAATTAAAAGTTATATGTAACTAGTGGAGACTAGTCGTGCATTTATATCCATATGCTAATAAAGAGCATGTGAACAAAATTATTCTAGCAAATTTGTATCTTCCTCACGTTGCTGAGATCAATAGTTTTTTCTTGCTCTAGTGTGTCTACAAACTACTAAAATGTGGGGGAAAAAAGTACGTGAGGAACCGAGACTGTGACAAAGAAACATAGTTGCTGTTCAAGGAACCAACTAGTGTAAAAAATCACACAACCAAGTAAGATCGTTAGAAATAAGTCATGTCAATTAGTGTATCTAGACATTTCTAGACACACAAGAAACTTACATTGAGCTATAGGAATATTATGAGAGAAACCTATGAAATTAAGGAATTTTTGTTTACCAATCAGTAATTTGTCCGGAACAGAATCAATTTTTTATGTAAAAAAAAAAATTAGTAATTTATTGATATCATACATATGCAACAAAATAAATCCTGCAGCCACAAAAATAAATAAATGCAAAAATTTCAATGTAATATTTTGAAACTGAAGAGATGAATAAAAACAACATAATTTATCTGATTTCCCCATGAATCAACCTCGAGGAGTTGATTTTGGTTGGCTCTCCATCCTCTTCAGTTTTCTTTGCAGCAATTTGAAAAAGGCCTTGGTTAAGAATAGATCTCTGAAGTGTGACGGAAGTAGAAAATCTATCTCACTAAGGAACTTCAGTCAGGTCAGAAACAAACACATGTAGTCAATCAAAGAGATTAAGCAGCTCGATCAAATTCGAATCAGTGGTTTGAATTGGAAGCTTACCAGTAGTCATTACATGAACAAGTACCTTTCTCAAACCGGTGAAAACGGACCCTATCTCTAACTAAAATCACCCTATGAAGCACCTTTGATACGATCTTTATCCATTCATGACAGTCCTCACAGGTCTGAAGGTTCTTTGACACCCTGATCTCTGTTCCAGGCCCAGTTTTCAGGACACAATAAGCAACGGCCAGCTTCTCACTGTGCACGTTGAGGTTCTCCTCCCTTTCCTCCTCCAAAACATCCATGGACACAAGCTCAGTCATCGGGCGGAATCCTTCCAGTTTTACTCTTTGGCCCAAGCCATACAACACTTTGTAGATATCATTCGCCTCGGCGTGCAGCCGGTCACCAGCCTTGAACTGGTGCACATCTCCCCCCACCTCCACCCAACTCATCCCTCGTTTCTTCCGGACTTTGTTCTCCTTCATGGAGTCCCAAACTCCGGCAGCATCAGTCCATTTTCCCTTCGCTGAATAGATTCTCCACATCATGACGTAGTCTCCACTGCCATGATTCACTATGTGACTGATTGCTATCTCACCCAAGTCCGTCCTGTGATGCCTCCTGCAAGCACTCAGAAGTATCCTCCATGTTACGCTGTCAGGCTCCATCGGCATTCCCCTGATCGTCTCGTAGGCTTGGTCTAGGAGGCCTGCTCGAGCCAATGCGTCCACCATCGCTCCATAATGTTGCATTCTTGGCTCAATTCCGTGCACTTCGTTCATGATTCTAAAATGACGGCGAGCCTCTTCGACCATACCGGCATGGCTGCACGCTGTCAGCACTGAGAGAAACGTGACTGCATCTGGTGCCATCCCCTCGGTCTGCATCCGGGAGAGCAACTCCAGCGCATTAGATCCGAGCCCGTGAATTGCTAAGCCGGTGATCATCGAATTCCAGATCGAAATACTGTCTCTGCAGACGCCGTTGAACACTGCTTTGGCAGCGTCGATGTTCCCGCACTTGGCGTACATGTCGATTAAGGCCGAGCAAAGAATGTAATTGAGGTCGATCCCCTTCTCCAGCATCAGGTGGTGGAGTCTTTCGCCGCGACCGCGGGCGCCGACGCGAGCGCACGCAGAGAGCGCTGCCGAGAAGGAGAAGCCGTCGGGCTCCAAGCCGGAAGCGAGCATACATTCGAAGAAGCGCAGGGCCTCTCCGGGGCGCGAGTTCTGGACGCACCCGGCGATCATGGAGTTCCAGGAAACTACGTCCTTGGTCGGCATCTGCTTGAAGACTCGATTTGCCTTCTCGAACTCTCGGTTCTTCATGAGTTCGGCGATCAGGAGGTTGCCACTGACGACGTCGATGGACCCGGCGGAGGCCTCGGCCAGAATCAGCAGGGCTTCGTCGACGGGTCGGTGCCTGAGGTAGAGGTGAGAAAGGGGATTGACGACGGAGGCATCGGTTTGGCATCCAATTTTGAGAATCCGGGCATGGAGCTGGGCGGCGGCAGTGAGGTTGGAGGAACGGAGGCAGGCTTGGAGGGCGAGGGCGAAGGTGAGGCGGTCGGGGCGGAAGGGTGAGAAGGAGAGAAAGGCTTTGAGGAGGGAGATGGCGCTGTGAGGAGCTCCCTTCTCCGTGAAGGCGCGGATGATGGAGTTGACGAAGGGAAGGCGGCAGCGATCATTGAGGCATTTCGTCAAACAACTGCCTGATGGCAGCGGCAAAGGGCAAGACATTCGCAAGGCGTCCCATAAACCTGAAATTGGACAGACAGACTACTGGATTACCCTCCTGCGACAGACCTAGCGGGCAGTCATGTTCAGCCTGCCATAATCTATTGCACAATTTATTTTGATGTGTGATAAAAAATTTTCGTAAGCTTTTTAATTTATCTCGATGATGAAAATTTTCCATAGACCTGCTGATTACTCTCAAAATTAATCAACATATAAAGCTACAAGATGCGCTTTGGGCATACCAATCGCATTCAAGAATCCTGTATCTATTTTCCTATTTTGATTAAGTTTATGGTAAGCCTTATTACCTTCCGATTGAATTAGAGGCAACAAAAGGTGATTCGTTCGTTTTCAACATTCTTACTAACTCATCTCAAGGTCAAGACGAAAGAGGTAAATCAAAAGACTACTAGCTCGAATTGTCAGGTTTTGACCGCCTAGATTTCAAAGTAGCA
Source organism: Boesenbergia rotunda (assembly GCA_024364735.1). Lineage (NCBI taxonomy): Eukaryota > Viridiplantae > Streptophyta > Magnoliopsida > Zingiberales > Zingiberaceae > Boesenbergia > Boesenbergia rotunda. The sequence goes on along the minus strand of JAGFNQ010000331.1, from coordinate 76,659 downwards.
ACACCACACGCGCTAACCATCAGTCCATTCCGTGGGGACAAAAATGATTAACCAGGTTGGATAGCGTCGAACCTAGGCGACCGACCCGGCCTCACGGAAGTTTTCTATCGGTCGTCGGGTAAATTAGGAAGCACTTGTGATGGTTGCACGTCTCATTTGGAGGAAAAATTTCTGTAAAATTCATCGTAGTTAAGGATAACAAGATAATTCAAAATCAAAAAATTCAATGACCAAGTCATATTGGATACTAAGTGCATGCCTAGAAGAACAAGAGGTAGCATAGCTTGACACACACATAGTGGTGGGACCGGGTCGGTCGCTAGAAGTTCGACGTTATCCAACCTCATTAATTATTTTTTAAAATAGATTCCTTTATTAAAATTTTTTTCATTGAGGACAATGCATAATATAATTTAAGTTTGGAAGAGTTTAATTAGATTTTCTTTAATCATCATGTTCATCATGCATATATTTATTTGTTTGATTGCTTCTTATGGCGCAACCTTAGCATGTTAAAATTTAATGTTTATGGAAGTATACTAATATCTTTAATGATTTATTTTTTCCTATCTGTAGTAATAGAACATGAGCAATGTTGAGTCAAAAAATTTCATTGTAGGCCTACCTAAAGAGTATCTCTTTTCACATGCACATGAAACTTGGTTTCGAGAGTTGAAGTATCCAAAACAAATTACAATTCATTGTTGAACTACTATCTTAGAAGACCCCCAACACATTTTGATTACTAGAAACACTTGAGTAAAAAAATCTACTTAATGTGGATAAATGTGATTGTAAGAAATAAATTATGATTAGGTATATACATATTCACTAACCTCGATATTGAGTACTCATTTGAGATCTTGTATGGATAATGCAAAGCATTCAAGAGGACAAGCCTTGCATTGGCAAGTAAGTGTCACTTGCATGGGAAACTCTGGTAACAAAGTGGAATGATGAAATAACTTACATTCATAATTGATACTTTAGAATTAAGTTGCATTGCACCATACACAGAGAACTTTTAGGTTAGGGCCTAGTGAAATATTTTGTATTCCTTTGCTCATTATTGTGACTTCTTGATAGGACTAGATGAACTTGCTAGAGGGATGATGTTTCATTCACACCCATTAATTTTAACTGCAAATTTTTGCTTGGGATAAGCAAAGATTTAAGTCTGAAGTATTTGATATGTGTGATTCATAGATATATTTTTGGTCCCATTTTTTGTATACTTTCTACATTACATGAGAATATTTGTATTTACTTCTAGTATTTTCATTCATTTCCATCTTTTTAGTTTGGGAGACTGTTTTTTCATTTTATATTAGCAGAATGTGAAGATCTCGACATTTGAACACATTTGGAGACGAAAACCATCAATTCAACATCATACATAGCTTATCTATGGCCTCTACCACAGTCGTGTACCATCTTTAGTGGTAGAACGAGCATTGAAGCATACACGGGACGGCTAGAACCAAACACAACCTGACTATGTCACTTGACACGATCTTGTTCGGCACTACAGCCTGGACGAAGTTTGTCTAGCAAGCAACATGGCCATGGTGCGTGTGACCATTTCCCCCAATTTATTTGAGATCCATTGAAGACTAGGCAATATTTGAAGACTATAAAAAAGGACAAGCGAGCACCAGCTAAAGATCATCTAGGGGTTTGTGATATAACCCTAATAGAGAGAGTCGTCTTCAAGGAGATCAAGGGAGCCAAGATTCTGCTGCCAAGGAGCACATGGAGTTCTTCCTGAGACATCGAGATCATTTACAAACTAAGTTCATTTGATACTTCACTCTTATTTCTAGTTGTAGAACGATATTTCTTAATGATTTGGATTGTAAATTCATCGTTATGGAATATTATGCCTGATTCTAGGATTAAAGAGTAATTTGATATTTGTTTGATGAAATAAATGCATTGATCCTCTTTATATTTATGATGCGTATGATTCTTGATTGGTTCTAGTTCGCTTTCTCTATCCATATGTGTTGTTAGATTCAAAATAGATATTAACCTCTTTGGGATAGATCAAGGGGTGAACCCTAACCCATAGTCAAAGCATATAAACATACAATTGGATCTATAGAGAATAGGAGACGGACCTAATAGTGAATCATAATCTCCAATCTATAGAACCAACTTCAAAATTCATCTACGAATGTGGTTCAAACTCTCTCGATGCTTACATGGTTTGTTATAGATCCTAAAGTGTTTATCAAAATTCAATATCACGAAAGTAGGTGTTGCATTAGGATAGATATATGGGTGTTTTCTTTCTTTTCTTATTCCCATAGACACATTTGATTACCTTTGCGCAAACCCCTTCAAGTATAATCTATGTTGAAATATAAGAGAAAGAATTCCAATTGTCAACTATCATTATAGTGAAACTAAAGTCTTAAATTGTCTTTCTCTCCGGTTTCATTTGAGCACTTAGTTCTCCTACAACACTCTTTTCATTTGTCTAAATAATCTCTTTTTGAATAATTTGGTACTAACAATACAATCACAGTAGATGATATTTTATTATTTGACAATGACCGTGCACTTGCAATACATGCACATCTAAAAGCAATCAAATTAAGAAAGCAAAATGAAAAGTTGTGCGAAAATCAATTTTAGAAACAATCCTAAAACTTCAGAATCGTTGATAATTTAGTTGTGAATCTATCTTTTACCTCAATGTTAAGATCATGCTTGAAGGTGATCTATTCTAGGTAATCGATGTTTGCTCTCAAAATACCCTAGTGTATCTACCCTAATGTGACTCCTATTCTCATGGTAACTGAATTGGGGTATGCCATTTATATTCTGTAATAGCCAATGGATTCTTTGTGAGAGTTTGGACTACTTTCATGAACAAAGCCTCAAGTCCAATTTTATAAGCTTGAGACTATAGTTCACCTCTTAATATGTCCCATAATGTCCAGCAATTGCATGTATATGTATATGTTACATATGAGGTTTATGCTAATACATAAAGCAAGCTAAAACTGAATCAAGTATCTAACATATCACAAATAAAAAGAGAGAAATCACATATAATCAATTGTCAACTCTCAACATCATATTACTCTCTAATCTTGGAATTAAGGAGACTACTTCATTATGATACAAGCCATATACATCAAAAGGAATATTCTATAATGAAAATTATGAGAGAAGTGTAAAGGAAACTCAGTTGTAAATGTTTATAACGTTTCCAAAAGATCTCCACGTGCTTCTTTGGTGGTCATAATTCTCTAGGCTCCTTGGATCTCTTGGAAGATGGCTCTCTCCTAGGGTTTCTTATCATGGGAACCCCTTCAATATCTCAAACTGACATCCCTTGGTTGCCTTTATAGCCTCCAAAGTTTCCAAAATATAACAAACTTTCCTAAAATTTAGAGGGGCGCCGCCATCAAACCTAACGATCCATGGTTGTGGAAGGCACCATGGGCTGGCCATGGATAGTGCTAGAAAGCTCCACGTTAAAGTCTCGAATAACATGGTTGTGGAAGGTTCCACGGTCTGGCCATGTACCTTTGCAGATGGAACAGGGTTGTGACAGGTGCCACGGTCTAACCATGTTCCTTACTAGGAGTTCTAGTTGATGCTCCCATGCCAATTTTGTCTCCATGGGCGTTCCACAATCGTGGCAGGTGCCATGGGCAGGTTGTGTATCATATTGCGATGTATGCTCCTTAATAAAGAAAAAAATTATACTCCTGTGAGCACCATAAGATAAGTTGGGTAATATATATATAAATATATATATATAATAAAAAATAAAAAATATATATATATAATATATATTTATATATATATATATATATAATGGGAAAGTTATGTATCATGCTGCTATGTATGCTCCTTAATAAAAAAAAATTATACTTGGTGCTCATAGGGTGAGCACCATAAGATAAGTAGGATAATAAAATTGTACATATATGATCCTATCGCGAAGCGAGGTGGTGCCCCTGCAGCTAGATGATCCTCCGGGGAGCGTAAGGTCGCTGAGGCTGTCTGCCGAGCTGGCGTGCTCTGATCCTACAAGACAAAGACCATTAGAACCCGCCAGGAAAAGTCCTCGGCAAGGCACTCCGACGGTCAAGTCAGTATTCGACGGTGGCAATGGAAAGCAATAGAATAGTAGGAAATTGCACTATTGCCCGCGTACCTGAGAAATGCGGAGTGAAAGAGCTTATATAGCCAGTGAAGCTGACAGCTCCTACCCCACTTGCCACCGATTGCCATATAGCGAGGACAAGGTGATGCATGCCCAGAGGTGGCAGGATAAAGTAGCGCATACTGTGTTAAGGAAAGGGGCACTGCCAACTTAATTGTTGGCGTCGTTTGACGCCGCTCGGCCTGACACCAGTGTAGGTGGTCGTGGTATGGGGGGACAGGGTATGGCAGGAAGATTAAGACATCGACGAGATATCCGTCATTTGAGACCAGGATGGCTCCAGTCCTGTGCCGACCCCTTACAGCTTCTGGTAATATGGTGTTAGGGAGTGGTTGTGTTGCTTACTAGGGTCGGCTGAGGGCCTATGAGGGTGCCGACTGGGGCACTGCATGTCGAGGCCGGCTGAGGGCCTATGAGGGTGCCGCCTGGGGCACTGCATGTCGAGGCCGGCTGAGGGCCTATGAGGGTGCCGACTGGGGCACTGCATGTCGAGGCCGGCTGAGGGTCTACGAGGGTGCCGACTGGGGCACTGTATGACCAGGCCGGCTAAGGGCCAATGAAGGTGCCGACTGGGGCACTGCATGACGAGGCCGGCTGAGGGCCTATGAAGGTGCCGACTAGGGCACTGAATGACGAGGCCGGCTGAGGGCCTATGAAGGTGCCGACTGGGGCACTGAATGACGAGGTGTCGAGTATCGGCCCCTCTGGTTCGGGCTTACCCCCGGAGCGTGGTCCGCCACGCGTCGGCGGGGAGCCAAACTTGGAGAGGTATTGGAGCCTGATCGTTTAAGCTTGGGTCAGACCAATCCTGAGGAGCGTGGGCCGCCACGCGTCCGATCAGGGGCCCTGATCTGAGTGACGCCTATCCGACGGGCCTTTCCAACCCATTAATCATTTTCCTTCTGACTAGGCGCCAGGCTGCCAGGCTAGGCTACACGCAAACTTGCCCGGGATTATAAGCATCCCCCTCAAGTCTAGTCGAAGGAGGCATGCAGTCTGACTGACTAGACCCTGACTCTGGCTCGAGCCTAGCGCACCCGAGTGATCAGGTTTTGCGATCAGCCTCAGACAGAGGAATCGTCTATTAGGCGACCTGTCTCTTCGAGACCTTTTGCAATCATGGCGTATCTTCTCATTAATTGCCACCTTAATGACCCGGGACTCACGTTCCCAAGCCACTTGCACCTGCGTAACGATGGATATGCCACCCCTCTTCTCGAATGTTCGACCCACACATGTGGCCAGCCATCCCGAGAACTATCTGAGTATGATCTGACGGTTTCAGCATGGCCGCATGTTTCTCCCGATTCTCCATCGGACGACTGGCGTCCTTCTTCTATCCCCATAAATAAGCTTCTCGTATGATCGTTCTTCTTACGACGTCTTCACTTCGACATCGTTCTCCGCCACTTCTAGCTTTGCTAGGGTTTCGATAGCTTTTCCTCTCCGACTTTCTTCTCCGGCGACTCTTTCCCTCGGTCAGTTTCCTCTTTCTTTCTTATCTGATGGCTTCTCCTTCTTCGTCTTCCTCTCCTTCCCTACCATGGTACTTCGCCATGGTAACTGATCTCACTGCCCATGACCTGGAGCAAATCCGGTCGGACTTCTTACTCCCTTCTGACCACCACCTATGCCTACCAAACTCAAATGATCGATCCAACTCTGCTCCATTGGGCTACGTCACTTTGTCTCGAGACCACTTACAAGCCAGTCTCCGGTTTCCCATTCATCCTTTCATCTCCTCTGTCTGTGATTACTTTCAGATCCCCCTATCTCAACTGGCCCCGAATGCCATACGTTTGATGTGTGGCTCTATCATTATCTTTACCCTGTATAAGATTCCTTTGCAGCCCGACCACTTTAATTACTTCTTCTATCCTAAGCAGCAAGAGTTGGGCGACTTCTTCTTCCAGGCCCGAGCTAAAGCCTCTTTCCTCCTAAAACTTCCTTCCTCCAATAAAGGATGGAAGGAGCGCTACTTTTTTATTAAGCCTGCCTCAGCCCCGAGCTGGCCCATGGCCTGGGTCGAGGAGCTTTACTTCAATCCCCTTCCCAAAAACTACCGTACCGCCACAGCCTTTCAGCTGGTCACATTCGAGCTTGAAGATAGGCACTTCCACGGAGTGCATCTGCTGAAAGAGGAGATTCTTTCGGCCTTTGGTCTCAGCCCCATGCCGACTCCGCCGCTATCCGTAGTCGGTAAGCATTACGACTTCTATCTGACATACTCTTTAACTTTGCCTGAGCTCGTGTCCTTGGTATAGTTTTTGGATGCAGTCCGCCTCCCTACAAGAAGGCTTCAAGCTGGATGAGGCCGAGCTGCGAGCCCGAGTTGCTACTGAGCTGGCAACCCGGGGAAGTGCCCCCGCAGGGAACACCTTGACGAACCCGGATCCGACCATTCCCGAGTCGGCTCCCGCGGTTTCTGAGACAGCGCCTCCTGCAACTACTGCGCCACTCACCCCTTCCAAACGTCGACGAGCATCTTCGCTGACCAGGGGCTCATCCCGTCCTTCTTCTGACGAGCGCTTGGAGAAGAAGAAGAAGAAGAAGAAGAAGAAGAAGAAGAAGACAACTCCCGGCTCGGGTGTTTTTCCTACTTCCACAGCCATCATTCCCTTTGTGGCCCCTGTCGCCGACCCTTCCCCCATTATACCCGTTGACAACTCTGCTGCCAATTCCCCCGCGATTACGCCCGTGGCTGACCTTCCCGACTCCCCTGATGCTCTTGACCAGTCATTGCCGGAAGGGTCGGGGACTCCGCCTACTGGGGAACAAGCTGACCGTCCAATGCTGCATCTTCTGGTACCCACCTAGTCTAATTGTCATCTAGGGATACCATCGGGCGAGCTACCCGCCCAGCATCAGGACATCCGTATGTATGGGTCGGTGGCTGACCGTTATGTCCAAGGGCTCGAGGAATCCCACTTTCGGGGGTCTCGGAGCAATGCTGACGCCTTCTTCCTTCGGGCCACTCAGGTATGCGCGGGATTACTCTTGTCATTGAACGAATATTTTCTCTCCTGCCTTCAAGGTTGGTGCCTGCTTTGCAGTTCCTGGGATCCTACCAGGGCTTCTCTATGGCAGTCCTAGCTCAGGCCTCGACCCGCACAGAGGCCGAGAGGAAGGTGGAGCGCCTAGAGACCCAATTGGCTCATTCTTCGCTTGTTTCAGACGAGCCGACTATGAGCAGCTTACGAGCTGAGGTCCAAGCCCTGCAGGATCACTTGGCTCATTCTAAGGAGCAACTTGAAGTTGCTCGCAGCCAGGTCGAGACGGCGAACCAGGCTGCGTCCCAAACGAACATTCGAGTCTCCACCCTGAAGCATAATGAGCGAAAGGCCTGGGCTCTTCAAGCGAAGACCCAAGATAAGCTGGATTGGGCAGAGACTCAGCTACAGGATGCGTCCGCCGCCGCCGACTCCCTCAAGACTCAGCTGGAGGCCAAAGGCGTCGAGACTCTAGCTCAGGCAGAGAGGATAACTGAGCTATCTGCCGAGCTTTCTTCTAAGGATCGGTCATTACAAGACCAAAAGGAGGAGCTTGCGCGACTGCTAAGGGAGAAAACCGAGTGGGAGGCAACTCGGGCAGAGCTGGCGGAGCTTCGTTCGAACAAGGAGTCAGAAGCTGAAAGGTTGGAGGTGCATAGGCTTGAGTGCCTTAATTCCCAGGCGCATTCTGATGAGATTTCCAAGCGGTTTCGGGTTGTGTTGGCGCATCAAGGAATTAGCACGATCCGACAACTTAAACGAGGCGGGTATTTATCCCCCGATATGCCCCCCACTGCCGTCCATCTTCAGGATATGTGCCCAGACTTACCCGATATAACCAAGGAGCCTTTTAAGTAAGGGTCGGGCCTTTTGTTTTTGCCTTTCTCTCTTGGCGTGTGTAAGGGCGATTGACCTCTGATCATGTAACACCTTCGTTCTGTTGAATGAAAATTTTTCTTTCTACTCGGACTTCTTGCGACTGCCCTTACTACCGAGTGCTAGTGATCCGAGTGAGAGCCGTTCAAACGCTTGGCTCGAGATATGCCTCCATTGCGTAAGCCACTAAGCCGAGAGGATAAGGACGAACAACCTCTGAAGGCTGGTCATACGGGAAGGAGTGCGCTCGGTCTGTCGGCCTTCGCGGGTGCTCGAGCGGTTCATCTGGGTATGACAATTACAAGCTGCAAGTCTCTCGGGCCAACTGACTTCGGGTTGGGTAACCAACCGAGGAAATATTGTAGACTCGTTTACCGACCAGCCATACCGAGAGATAAGCCTTTTCATAGAATAGTGCTCGGGGAGCGTGGGTCGCCACGCGCCCGACCTAGAGCTGTTACGCCTATAAAGATTTGGCCACCTCGTTGAGTCAGACCCGGGCAGCGTGGGTCGCCACGCGTCCAACTGACACCCGAAACAATGGATTTACGGGAGTTGGCCCGTCTATGAAGGTTTAGGCACTTGGTCAGATCAGAAGCCGGGGAACGTGGGCTGCCACGCGTCCAACCGGGACCCGAACCAAGGGATTTGTGAGAGCTGGCCTGTCTGTGAAGATTTAGCCACTTGGTTGAGTCAGACCCGGGGAGCGTGGGTCGCCACGCGTCCGGCCGGTACCCGAACCAATGGATTTGCGGGAACTAGCCCGTCTGTGAAGATTTAGCCACTTGGCTGAGTCAGACCCGGGGAGCGTGGGTGACCCGAGCGAGGGTACTCTAGCCATGTCCCGCTTTGCCGAGTGAGAATACGAAACATGCGAGCATAATGATCTATGCGTATTGGCCACTCGGGAAGGAACACCCTTAGGTAACCCATCCTTTGCAAACGACGGAGCAAAACTCGTAAGCATAATAGTTTCTGAGTGTCAGCTGATCGGACGAAAGCGAGTGATCCAGTACTTGGAGGACCCGTCTGAGTTGATGAAGCGAAGTTGCTAACTTGGGCAATTTGAAGTGCCCTTGCTGAGCCAGGGGCCTCATAAAGGTCCGCAATGGTGCATCCACTCGGGCCCTGCTCATAGGCGTGGGTCGTCACGCACCCCACTAAGGGCCGAGCCGAGGAGATGTCTGGGAGCTGTTCCTGATTTAGATCTCGTGAGGATGTCTAAACACTTTGTGCGCTCGATCAGGCAAGACTTAGGGAGCGTGGGCCGCCACGCATCTGACTGAGGGTCAATTCGATGGATAGATGAACACTGGTTCAAGCCGATTCTCAGGAGCGTGGGCCGCCACGTGTTCGATAGGAGACACTGAACCGAGTGGGGCGCGGAAGCTGGTCTGCTTATAACTTGCTGGCGATGCAAGAGCTTTGCGTACTCGGTCGGGCAAGACTCAGGGAGCGTGGGCCGCCACATGTCCGACTGAGAGCCGATCCGAGGGATAGATTATAACTCGTGCGGAGACGAGAGTCTGGACACTTGCTCAGGCCGATTCTCAGGAGCATGGGCCATCACGCGTCCGATCAAAGACACTGAGCAGAGTGGGGCGCGGAAGCTGGTCCGCTTATAACTTGCTGGCAAGGCAAGAGTTATGCGCACTCGGTCGGGCTAGACTCAGGGAGCGTGGGCCGCCACGCGTCCGACTGAGAGCCGATCCGAGGGATAGATGAACACTGGTTCAGGTCGATTCTCAGGAGCGTGGACCACCACGCGTCCGATCGGAGACACTGAACTGAGTGAGGTGTGGAAACTGGTTCACTTATAACTTGCATGCAAGGCAAGAGTTTTGCGCACTCAGTCGGGCAAGACTCAGGGAGCGTGGGCCGCCACGCGTCCGACTGAGAGTTGATCCGAGAGATAGATGAGCACTGGTTCAAGCTGATTCTTAGGAGCGTGGGCCGCCACGCGTCCGATCGGAGACATTGAACCGAGTGGGGCGCGGAAGCTGGTCCGCTTATAACTTGCTGGCGAGGCAAGAGTTTTGCGCACTCGGTCGGGCATGACTTAGGGAGCGTGGGCCGCCACGCGTCCGATTGAGAGCCGATCCGAGGGATAGATTATAACTCGTGCGGAGATGAGAGTCTGGACACTTGCTCAAGCTAATTCTCAGGAGAGTGGGTCACCACGCGTCCGATCGGAGACATTGAGCAGAGTGGGGCGCGGAAGCTGGTCCGCTTATAACTTGCTGGCAAGGCAAGAGTTTTGCACACTCGGTCGGGCAAGACTCAGGGAGCGTGGGCCGCCACGCGTCCGACTGAGAGCCGATCCGAGGGATAGATGAACACTGGTTCAGGCCGATTCTCAGGAGCGTGGGCTGCCACGCGTCTGATCGGAGACACTGAACCGAGTGGGGCGCGGAAGTTGGTCCGCTTATAACTTGTTGGCAAGGCAAGAGTTTTGCACACTCGGTCGGGCAAGACTCAGGGAGCGTGGGCCACCATGCGTCCAACTGAGAGCCGATTCGAGGGATAGATGAGCGCTGGTTCAGGCCGATTCTCAGGAGCGTGGGCCGCCACGCGCCCGATCGGAGACACTGAACCGAGTGGGGCGCAGAAGCTGGTCCGCTTATCACTTGCTGGCGAGGCAAGAGTTTTGCGCACTCGGTCGGGCAAGACTCAGGGAGCGTGGGCCGCCACACGTCCGATTGAGAGCCGATCCGAGGGATATATTATAACTCGTGCGGAGATGAGAGTCTGGACACTTGCTCAGGCCGATTCTCAGGAGCGTGGGCCGCCACGCGTCCGATCGGAGACACTGAGCAGAGTGGGGCGCGGAAGCTGGTCCGCTTACAACTTGTTGGCAAGGCAAGAGTTTTGCGCACTCAGTCGGGCAAGACTCAGGAAGCGTGGGCCACCACGTGTCCGACTAAGAGACGATCCGAGGGCTAGATGAACACTGGTTCAGGCCGATTCTCAGGAGCGTGGGCCGCCATACGTCCGATCGGAGACACTGAACCGAGTGGGGCTCGGAAGCTGGTCCACTTATAACTTTCTGGCGAGGCAAGAGTTTTGCACACTCGGTCGGGCAAGACTCAGGGAGCATGGGCCACTACGCGTCCGACTGAGGGCCGATCCGAGGGATAGATTATAACTCGTGCGGAGATGAGAGTCTGGACACTTGCTCAGGCCGATTCTCAGGAGCGTGGGTCGCCACGCGTCCGATCGGAGACACTGAGCAGAGTGGGGCGCGGAAGCTGGTCCGCTTATAACTTGCTTGCGAGGCAAGAGTTTTGCCCACTCGGTTGGGAAAGACTCAGGGAGCGTGAGCCACCACGCGTCCGACTGAGGGCTGATCCGAGGGATAGATTATAACTCGTGCGGAGAAGAGAGTCTGGAATACCTGCGAGTGGGGTGAGGACCATGTTTTTCCACTATCATGAGTATTTTACATTCACATTACAACCTCTCATTCGGCCACCCAGTATGGCTGAAGGTGAATCTCACTCCAGGGCCGATCCAACCTCTTCCCTTGCTCATTCTCCAGGTAGTAGGCCCCCGAGGTGAGTTTCTGAACAACTTAGACGGGTCCTCCCCACTGTGGTTCCAGCTTGCTTACGTCTTCGATGGGCTTGACTCTCTTCCAGACCAAGTCCCCCGCTTGGAATGTTCTAGGCAGTACCTTTCGATCGTACTTTTGCTTCATTTTCTGCCGATATGCAAACATTCTAGCGGCTGCCTTGTCTCAAATTTCATCGACCAGCTCTAGCTCCAACCGCCTTCTTTCCGGGTTATCCTCGTCATAAGCCGTCCGTCGGCCGATTCGCATCCGACCTCGACTGGGACCACCGCTTCGCTCCCATAGACTAGTTGGAAAGGTGTGCACCTCGTGGTCTCTTTGGGCGTAGTCCGCAGGGCCCATAGGACGCCCGGGAGCTCATCTACACACGTTCCTCTAGCGTGATCCAGCTTGGTCTTTAACCCTTTCAGGATATCTCTATTGGCCACTTCTGCCTGGTCGTTACTTTGTGGATAGGCCACGGAGTTGAAGGCCTGCTTAATGTCGTACTCCGAACACCTTCTCGTATTCTCCGCCCTTGGAACTGCCTCCCGTTGTCCGAGACGATCTTGTGCGGAATTCCATATCGACACAAGATGTCCTTCCACAGGAACCCGATCACCGCCCGCTCGGTGATGCGTGATGCGTGCCCAATACTATGCCCAAAAACAATGTGTCACGATGAGCACTCAAATTTAGATATTTATAAAACTGAAAACCCTTTGGCTAACAAAGTTAAGAATGTAGTAGAGGGGTCTCAGGTCGTATTTTTCCAAGGACTAGTTGAATGAATGTTTTGTTGGAACTTGGAAGGCTAGAGAGGGGGGGGTGAATGTAGCCCGACACAAAAAATCACTTTCTCTTTTACACTTCTTTGCAGTTAGGGTTAGTAGCACAGCGGAAGCAAGAACAAAGTATAACTGCTGAAATGAAAAGCAAACTACGAACGCTAACAAAGAGGGTTTACAAGGTTCGGGGATAACTTGCCCCTACTCCTTGGCGTGCCCTTAAGGTGGGCGATCCCTTGATCGTTGGCAGATCAAGCCCCGGAAAATCCGGATAGAAAACAACCTCCTTCTCGGTGGAGTAACCTCTCCACAACGTTTCAAGATGAATAAAATATTAAGTATAGGAAACACAAAAAGAAATCTTACTGAGCACTTAGAACCTCAAGAACACAAGCAAACTCCTCACCGAGCTCCACTTAGCACAGATCTCACGCAAGAACTCCCTACTTCTTGTCTTCTTGCTGATGGACTCGCCAAGCTTCTTATTTCTTCTTCCCAAGTGCTCAAGTATCACAAGGTTGCTCAAGATTCACAGTAGAGTAATCGCACAAGAAGATAGATCAAGTGTTGTTGCACCAGAGAACTTCTCTTCTCTTCATCGCTAGCCCACACTTAACCCAGCTGCCCAAACGCCAGGTCACAGACGCTCCACTCAACTCCCAGCTGCCCACCTGCAACTGCCCAGCTATCTCTGACCTCCTCTGGACTCACTGGACTCTCCTCAGTCGAGCCCCAGCCCCAGGTCAGCTTCCAGCCGTTGCCAGCAGCGCCCGTTGCAACCTGCGATGGAAACCTGTCAAACCTGCTCAACGGAAAGCCTCCCATTTACTCTCCTCCAATGTTTGAACTATCCCTGTAAAGCCTGCACACTTCAACAGAAGTTTAGCAAAACATATCAAATGAAATCAGCAATGTACCAGAGAATCGGCAGAGAAAACAGTCGCGATCAGAGCGTCTGACTGCATATTTGAATTAAAGTTCAGCTCCTGATCGGTCTGGTGACCGATCAGGGAGGACCCTGATCGGTCACCAGACCGATCCAGCAGTCTGCTGCACACTCCTGATAGGTCCCCAGACCTATCCAGCAGTCTGCTGCACACTCCTGATCGGTCCCCAGACCAATCAGGATGTGGCCTGATCGGTCACCAGACCGATCAGGACATGCTCAGACCGATCAGGACCCACCCTGATCGGTCATAGTGAGGAACTCGCGACATTTGATCGTTCACCAGAATGATCCGAACAGTATACTTGATCGGTCACCAGACTGATCAGGAGTCGATCAGTATGGTTCCCAAACTCAATGTATGCTCCCTGATCGGTCACCAGACCGATCAGGAGCCGATCAGTAGGTTTGCCAAAGTCACCGTATGTTCCCTGATCGGTCACCAGACTGATCAGACATCGCTAGATCGGTCACCAGATCGATCCACGAGGGAACTCCGTGCCAACTTCCCTGATCGGTTACCAGACCGATCCAGGCAAGGCCAAACCCACTCTAAGTCAAGAGAACTAGCTCCCAACGTCCCCTGACTCGTGCTCAGTCCTCCGGACCAAGACTCCATGCCCAGTCTCACTCACCGGGACTTCAACCTAGCCCTCCAAGCTAGGACCTGACCCTCCAAGCCAGGGTTCCATCCACCTAGCCCTCCAGGCTAGGACCTTGCTTCACTCACCAGGATTTCATCCAACCTGGCTTCACTCACCAGGACCCGGCTTCACTCACCTGGATTTCAACCTAGCTTCACTCACTAGGATTTCCATCACCTGGCTTCACTCACCAGGATTTCCATCACCTGGCTTCACTCACCAAGACCTGGCTTCACTCACCGGGATTTCAACCTAGCTTCACTCACTAGGATTTCCATCACCTAACCCTCCGAGTTAGGACTTTTCATACCTAACCCTCCAAGTTAGGACTTTTCACACCTAGCCCTTCAAGCTAGGACTTTTCACATGCCAGCGTGCGATCTCCCGATCCACCTGGACTTAATCCGAATTCAACCAAACTTGAATCAAACTTAAATCGATGTCAAACACCAAAACAACAATCAGGGTCAGACTGCATCAACAATCTCCCCCTTTTTGTTGTTTGACAACCCAATTTAAGTTTAGTCATTAATGATCAATTGAAGGCAGTTCAATTATCGTAAGAGAATCAAGGTCCTGCCCCTACAATAACCCTAAACTTAATCAACCATTCTCTCCCCCTTTGTCAAATATCGAAAAGGGTATGGTTATCAAGTTTAAACATACCTCCCTCAAACACGGGTCTCTCCCCAAACCCAAAATAACCAAAGGTAAACTTTTGAATTGCATATGAGAGGTTAATACCATAAATGTATCATGGCAACAATGTATATGCATCATCCGACAATAAGTGTGAATTGCACATGAAAACATATACAGAAATATATCATGGTCAAACATATATATGTTTCATATGACAAGTAAGGAATGCAGCTGTATCGGACACATAATCCTGATTGGTCTCCGGACCAATCAGGTTCATTGATTATTTGATACAGAAATATTTCTTATTAGTCGGGGGAGCGATCAGATTTCAGAAAAATTTCTGAAACCCTGATACGTTCCTGATCAGACTGCATTAACAATTTGCATTCCAAAACAAGGGTGTAGACTCTATTGATATTCGTCATTTTAGAAAAATTTCCGAAACACGACATTAAGAACAAGAGTCATGACTCAACAAACCCTTTCTTATGAATTTGAACATTCCAACATAGGTTTGTATCAAATTAATATTAGGTTTTGTTCCAACTATAATTGGTTTGTATCAGATGTGTTTGTATCCAAATGATCAACAATCTGATACAATTTGAGGAAAAGAGATCGGACTGAGGAGTAGTTTGATACCTCTGATCAGTGTTGATCTTATCGGTCACCGGACCGGTGAGTCCTGATCGGTCCACCGACCGATCAGGTTCGACACAGACTGTTTTCTGAACCTGATCAGTTTCAGAAATAGATTTGTTTCAACCCTTAACCATTCCCAAACCCTAATTCAATTAGTTTGAATCCATTTGATCCTAATCATGGGGTCCCTTATCCAAAAAGTATATCTTCATATCAAAGAATTTCTATGGATTAAAAAATAATCCAAAAACAGATTTGTATCAAAACATCATCAATATGTTCTAAACATGATCATGTTTATTCCAAACAATTTTGATAATCCAATCTACCTTGATAATCAGATTTTATAGCAAATCATGTAACTCGAGTGCTGAATTTTGAAACATCATAAACTATGTGTTCATCTTGTTCTTAAACAAAAATTTGCATGCAATAGATTAATGTTACTAACACATACAGTAAATCATGGCATACTCAACTAGGTTCAACTCCAAAATATTAATAAGAACTTAAGCCTAAACCTTAAGCTCACGTTTTTGTCTATTGTTTCCTTATCATCACAAATTATGTGTTGATATTTTCCTTAGCATGCATTCATGTTGTATAACATATACAAGAAAAGAGACTCCTTAGGCTTGAGATAAGACATTTCATCGATCATAAATTACAGTAATAAAACTAATTATTCTAGGCAATCCATGATAAAAACAAGTTATGTGCCAACTTAAATCATTCATGTGATAAATTTTCATTTCAAAACTTGTTGGTCCATTCTAGAAATAATGTAACCTTGAGCATGGATAACGATTTTTCCTACTGCTCACAAAGACAAATGAAGACAATCCCCAACAGAAAAATCCATGTATCTACATTGTGTAGGGAATTCAAGTTTTCAATTGGTTCAATCACCTACATTGTGTACATGGTCATCAATTTATTTAAGGAAATGGTAAGCACATTCCTAACTAGGAATGACCATGTTTTTGGAGCACCAAGTATCAACCACCCATGTTGATAAATGCTCCCCCTTAACCCATGCTTATACAATTCTAAAGATAGAAGTTTAAGGTACCCATATTTTGGGACCTAAAGCATCTACAATAAATGACTTTGGCACCCAAGCCTTAATCATTTTCTTTCTAACTTTTTGACCCCTAGACTTATTTTGTGATCTAAATTGTGTTCTTGACATCAATGACATGAAACTTGATTCTTTAGGTTGGTAACCTAAGCCAACCTTGTTGTAAACCGCTTTTTATGAATTTAGTATCATATCTAGAGTTTTAGAGCTAGTTGAAAATTTCTCAAGAACACTCTTGAGTCTCTCAACTTCACTCTTTAGGGTCTTGTTTTCATTTTCAAGGGATTCATCATGCAAATCATTAATTACATCATCCTTAGAGGTTTTCAACTTTTCTACTTCCAATTTTAATGATTTTACTTTGACCTTAGATTTCTTAAGCAACCTAGTTAAGCATGCTATTGTCCTATAGCATTTGTCTAACTCGGGAGAGATTACCTCTACATCATCCGAAGATGATGAAGGCGCGGTTGAGAAGCTACTCGCTTTGTCTTCACTCTCCTCTTCACTTGAATCTTCTAAGGCCACTAGAGCCACATGACAGTAGGTCTTCTCCTCTTCTTCTCCCTTCTTCTTGTTGTCACCTGCCACTAAAGCCAACCCTTTCTCCTTTGGGCTTTGGTTAGAGATCTCATGTAGCTCCATTTCACAAAATAAATCCTCTAACTTAATAATTGAAAGATCCATAGATACCTTGTAGGCATCCACCATGGATGACCACAAAGTATTCCTTGGAAAAGCTTTTAGGACATACTTCACAAGGTCGCGGTTCTCGACCTTTTCATTTATGGAGTGTAGACCATTGAGGACTTCTTTGAACTTACTATGGAGCATACTTACAGTGTCATTTCCTCCCATTGTCAAATTCTGGAGTTGACTGAGAAGGAGGTCCTTCTTGGCTGTCCGGGTTTCATGCGTTCCTTCATGGAGCTCAAGAAGTTTGTTCCATAGATCTTTGGCAGAGGTGAAGGGACCAATGTTGATCAATTGCTCTTTAGCCATCCCACATTGTAAGGTGACCACAACTTTGGCATTTGCTTCCCCCTTTCGGATTTGCTCAGCCGACCACTTGGAAAACTCAAGCTCCTTTCCTTCATTATCCTTTGGAAGGGAAAACCCCTCCTTGACAGCGAACCACAAGCTCATGTTTGTCTTCAAGTAAAACTCCATTCTTGACTTCCAATATGAAAAATCAGTGCCGTCAAGGAATGGAGGTCGATTTGTGCTCAACCCTTCTCTTCCAGCCATCTTGCTGTAAGCTCTCGGATGTTAAGCCATGAACAGAGCCCCAAGTTCTGATACCACTTGTTGGAACTTGGATGGCTAGAGAGGGGGTGAATATAGCCAGACACTTGAACTTTAGAATTTTTCAAGTTTTCTGCACTTAAACGTTTAGTAGCACAGCGGAAGCAATAAAAATAGAGTATGCAGACTTTAAACCCTAAGCTAAGAACAACCACCAAACGCTTACAAAGAGGATTTACAAGGTTCGGGGATAAGTTGCCCATACTCCTTGGCATGCCCGTAAGGTGGGTGATCCCTTGATCGTCGGCAGATCAAGCCCCGAAAAATCTGGATAAAATGTAACCTCCTTCTCGGTGGAGTAACCTCTCCACAGCGTTTCAAGATGGATCAAGTATAAAGTACAGGAAACATAAGAAGGATCTTACTTAACACTTAGAACCACAAGAACACAAGTAAACTTCTCCCGAGCTCCACTCAACGCAGATCTCACGCAAGAACTCCCTTCTTCGTGTCTTCTCGCTGATGGACTCGCCAAGTTTCTTGCTTCTCTTCCAAGTGTTGGATCGAGAGAACCGATAGAGGGGGGGTGAATATCGGAAAGCGTTCGGATTTAAGATAGAGAATTTACACAGCGGAAGATAAAAATAAAAACACGCGAACACAGTAATTTTTTACTTGGTTCGGAGCCTAGGTCGACTCCTACTCCAAGGCCCACGATCGTTGATCGTTTACTTTGGGCAATTCTATATGAGGCGCAAAAAATAGTTTACAGTTTTGAGTTACAAATATAGCACAGTAAACTTAACAAATAAAAAGAAAACTCTTCTTTTACTGACGTCCGATGTAGGTTGTCTTTTTCGGAGCAGCGGGACGTCGTCGGCTCGTGTTGGGAGGTTTCCGGAGCGAGGCGCGAGAGCAGAAGAGTGTAGAAGCGTTGATTGAAAGTGTTGCTTGAGCCTTGGGGTCGAGGGCCCTTTATATAGGGCCTGGGGGCGCCCGGAACGTCGGGGGCGCCCCCCCACGTGTCACTCGATCCGCCTCGGTCTCGGTCAGCTTCTGATCCCTTCAAACTCGGGATCAGATCTTGACCGGGGCGCCCGGGACGCTGGGGGCGCCCGGGTTGACCGGGTCAAACTTTATCCCTTGGCTTCGCTGGCTTGAGCTTCGATGACTTGCTATTGGGGGCGCCCGGACGCTGGGGGCGCCCGGGAGCAGCGGGGGCGCCCGGGAGCACGGGGGCGCCCGGGAGTTGAGCTGTCGAAGCTTGCTTTGCTTTCTTGTGTTTTGTGTTTACCTTGGGGGCGCCCGGGACACTCCGGGCGCCCTGGTCAGCTGTTGCCTCATTCCTTTGAGGCTCTCTGAGCTGCAGACACTCGTTCCTTCGGTCCTGCATCCAGGGTTAGTCCAAAACACAATAAAACAATAAAATATTAGTTTATACAGCCTTAGCTGTCTTGGTTCTGACTTTGGGCCTCCAAAATGGAACCCTAGGTCGAACCGACGCCTACTGTTCCCTCGACGGGGAACGCGTCCTCACCTACTCCTCTCGGGAGAATGTACCTGATGCCAACCGCTCCTTTGGTTGGACTTTTGCCTGGCGGTCCTTTGCCAGGTCTTGGATACCGAGCTGTCCTTCGCCCGGTGCCTAGCATTCCTTCGCTAGGGCTTCAGTCCCAAGCTGTCCTTCGCCTGGCGCCTAGCAGTCCTTCGCTAGGGCTTTTGACCCTGGCATTCCTTCGCCAGTGCCTAGCATTCCTTCGCTAGGGCTTTTTACCCTGGCATTCCTTCGCCAGTGCCTAGCAGTCCTTCGCTAGGGCTTTTTACCCTGCACACTAGAGTGACATGTTAGATAACAAGTAAGACTTAACTTTTGAACCCTGTTGCCATTATCAAAACACAGGTTTGACTTTGGTGTTTTCTGCACCAACAATCTCCCCCTTTTTGATTTATGGCAACCCTAGTTCAAAAAGTTAAGTTTAATCAAAGCATGTAAAAACATTAAATTTTGTTCCCTCCCCCTGGAAGGAATCTCCCCCTAGCTTTTTCAAAAATTCGTGGGGTTCTAAGTTTAAGGGAAAATTTTTACTTAGAATTTTTCAACAGAAAGCTTCTGTATTTTCAAAGATGATTTTTGCACTTTTGAAAACTTAAGTGTAGGTACTTGGAAATCTTTTGACAACTTAAGGTTTAAAAGTACATAGAAGAGTTTTTGAAAGCATGAGTTTAGAGTACTTTGAAAAATTTTGAAGTCTTTAAGTTTAAAGTACTCAAACGTCTTTCAAAGCTTTTAACCTAAAAATTTTTTTTTTTAACAAAACTTAAGTACTTAGTAAAATTTAAAAAAGCTTAAGTACTTAGAAAATTTTGAAGTACTTAGAAGATTTTGAAATGCTTTAGTAGTTATAAAAGCTTAAAAAAACTTTGAAAGGCTTAAGTACTTAGAAAAACTTTGAAAAGCTTAAGTACTTTTGAAAATTTTGAAAATCTTAAGTACTTGGAAAATTTTGAAAGGCTTAAGTATTTGGAAAATTTTGAAAGGCTTAAGTACTTGGAAAATTTTGAAAGTACTTAGAAAATTTTGAAAGGCTTAAGTAAGAAAATTTTGACAAGCTTAAGTAAAAAAAGTAAAAAATTTTTGACAAGCTTGTATTTTGAAGAACTAAGCGCTTAAGTGCTTTTTGAAACTTGATACTTTTTGAATAAAGAATAGAGTTTTTAAGAAATAAAAAAAATGTTATTTTTAAACTCTCTCCTTTTCTATCTCTCCCCCTTTGCCATATATCAAAAAGCAGATAAAGATAGCAGAAATTAAATTGCATAAAGGAAATAATTTTCATAAAGGAAAACATTTGCATGACTTTGCTGTACTGAACCAAGACTTAGACCAAATCAGTTGATTTTCTCTTGTAGGGACCTGTCTAACCCATTTAGCTACTTACTAACTGTTATAAGCAGTAGTTTTCTCTAGGATTAGTCAAGTTAAGTGTTTCTGTTCAAGTTAGATTTTCTAAACTTGACACTTAACTTGATTGCTGTGTAAGTTGTATTTAGTGCCCCAATTACTGCAGATGCACTGACTTAAAGCATCTTGAATTAAGGCAAAGACCTAAGCATCTCAACCCTTTCTAGGTTATCAATCAAAAGTACCCTAAAGTGCTTGTGAGATACTGGCTTCTAAATCTATAGGTGCATGCAGTTCTAGGGTTAGGGCCTAGGCTAAGTCCATTTGCGAAAAAGCCCTAGTTTTGAAAGGTGGTAGTTTTGAAAAAAAACTAAGTCTGAAAAAGATTTTTAAAATTGATTTTAAAAACAACAGTTTTTCAAAATTCTTTTAGAAAATGATTTTTAAATTTAAGTAAAGCAAAAAATCAAAAGTAGAGTTATTCTATTCTATAGAGCATAATCCTAACTGCTGAATAGAAAGGAAACAGGTACTCATAAGCTAGTCAATATAGAACAAGTACTCAAAATAGTCACACAGGTCAAACATAAGTCAACCCTACTGAGTAGGGGCAGTCAAATAGTTACTAATACAATGCTAAGCAAATCTAGGACGAGGGACCGGGATGATCAGATGGGCCAGGTTGCCATGAATCGAATTGTGCCATCATCTCAATGTATCATGCATCAGCCACTTCTCGATCCGCTCTACGAGTGTCCATCTGCTCGATGTGATAGGCCTCGACCTCCTCTCGGAGACTGTGGATCTCTGTCTGTATCTGTGTGAGACGTTGGTCGAGGGTCGGTGGTGGAGGCTCGTCTATATGTGCTCGGGCAGCTGCTGCTATGTCTCCAACGTCGACCTCAACCTCCTCGTCTGAGTCGATCGGGGCCCCGGCCTGCTGTCGTCTCCAACTCAAAACCCCGGTAGCCGATACCTCTAGACCCGCTAACGAGAAGTTCCTAAATCCTATTTCATCAAAGTCGGTCATAGCGGTTATTTCACCCATGGTAATGTCGCGACCGTGGTGATGAAGGAGAGAGGTGATGATGTGGCAGTATGGAGTGCGCACTCGTCCCTGGGTCGTAACACTGGACGCATGCAGAATAGTATGAAACATGTGTAGTCCAATGTCAATGTCAAGGTGATGGACTAGGGCATACAAAAGGAAGGCATGAAAGGGTCGCATGGTCCCGAGATCTCTAGTGGAGAGTGGTAAGATACAGCGGACCAGGACTCTGTACAGGGCATAGTCCTGTGCCTGAAGGTCAACGGCTTGGAATCGTCTATTTGCGGGGAGTCTGGCATCCCTATAGAAGTAGGAGTGGATAGTGTCTAAGGTGATGTTAGAGTAGGGAGGATCAAATGGAGGATTCCTAGGTGGATAGCGGCAGAATGTGGACTAGGAGGGTCGTAGTCCAAGGAATCGGTTCAGCAAAGCAGGGGTGATAGACAGAGGTATTCCTTGAACAGTAGTGTAAAACATGAGATTATCTTGTCGAATTATGTTATTGTAGAATTCTGCACATAATGATTCATTAATGTTATGAGTACAGAAGACAAGATTATCTAATTGATAGAAGTTGATAATATTCATGGCTACGGAGCATGATTGGGTAAAGAAATGTCTATTAAGATAGCTTGTCTTAATAGGCTTGTAAATGGTTTGAGCAAACTTATTACATAATTCTAGAGTAGGAAATCTAGGGTCGGGACTTGGTTCGGCCGGGTTTGCTTGGTTTCCTCGGCGTCTTCTAAGAGAAGGAAATTTAAAAGAAGCATGAATGTATTGCATTAATTGAAAATTAAATGCAATAAAAATTATACCGGGCAGCTCGGGGAGACATGGTTGAGGACGAGAGCTTGTAAGGTCTCTTGATCTTCTTGTAAGGTCTCTTGATCTTCTTGTAAGGAAGGAGGGGTGGAAAGAAGTTGGTTGTTAGTGTGGGAAGAGAAGGAGGTTCGGGTGCCTTATATAGGCATTTTAATGGGGGCGCCCGGGAGCTCTCGGGCGCCCGGGTCAGCGGTGTCTGCCTTTGGCAGAGACTGCAGCTGTATGGGGGCGCCCGGAGTGCTCCGGGCGCCCGGGTCAGGGCGTGTCTGCAGCTTTTGCTGCATTGACTGTGATGGGGGTGCCCGCGTGGTTCCAGGCACCCTGGTCAAAGGTCAGATTCAGCTTTTTTGCTTCGAGAGAGGGAAAAGGTATGGTGGGGGCGCCCGCGTGGTTCCGGGCGCCCGGGACTTTATAGGAAAAGACAAGTTTTATGTCTTGTCATCGTTTGACCATGGTTTAATCGGTTTGACCATGGTTTAATCGGTTTGACCAAGGTTTGAATTGCTTTGACTGCTTTGACTTATGGTTTGACTATTTTGACCATGGTTTGACCGTGTTGACCATGGTTTGACCATGACCTTAACTATAGGATTAACTCATAATATAGGCATTTAAAGTATTTCCAATTGAATCTTAATCTTACTGTCTCACCCAATCTAGGGTTTTCAATCACGTTAGCTTTATAGGTTTTGTGAGACAGGTTTTGATAAATAAAATTACTTTGAAAAATTATTATTTGTTTTGAAAACATTAAATTAATTTTTGAAAATAGTTAAGTTTATTTTGAAAGGATGTTTGAATCTATGCTTAACTGAAAATTGTGTTAGATTTGAATTTGACAAAAAGTAATTTGAATTTGAAATTCAAAAATTGGCTTCCAGGTCTTGGCGAGGCACTAGGCCTTCTTTGGCCGTAGCCTTATTGGATCATCAACTCTTTCCTTAACAAAGCCGTTTAATGAAATTTCATTTTCAAAATTATATTTTTGAAAAAGTTCTGGTCTAACTAGTTTGGATTTTGGATCGGTAGCTTCGGCTAGTTTCACCAGTCTAAAGAGACCAAGTAAACTTGATCTTATTAGAATTGGTTTCCCTAACGTACTATCATCTCACCTCCACCCAATACTATGTTATCAAGTTTCAGTTAAGTTTGTTTAATCCTTATACTAACCTAAGTTTAAGCATGGTAAATTGCAGAAATTAAATAAACAATCAATCAGGCAAATTGCAAGAATTAAATTCTATTTAACAATAAAAATAGTTTTTAATTTGGCTCCCCCTGGACTAAAGCCACGGTAATGATTAGGCAAGATGTGAATCTTGTCCTTGGGGATCCAATACTAATTTGATCCAGTTGGTTTGTTCAGGTACAGTTTAGGTACCCATGCCTGAATTTTACCTCTGGATTGATTCAATACAGCAAAGTAAGATCTTTGTCGGGATTTGGTTCTATAGCCAAGTCCGGATCGATTTAGAACGGACTTCTATTTTCCAAGAATCATGTCAAGACCCTTGGAACCAGAAGTGAATCGTTCTAAGGCAGCTCTAAGATCCTTAACCTGAGTTTTCAGGGAGGAGTTCTCTTTCTCAAGTTTTTCAACTTGAGGAAGAGTTCCTTCTTGAACTTTCTCGGTTAAGGATTTAGAGTCAGCTCCCTCTTTCAGGAGTTTTACTTCCTGTCGAAGGGATTCGACTCGGAGTTTGGCTTTCACCAAATCTCGAGAAAGATAAGAAATAAGTTCGTTTAATTGACTTCTATTGAAACCACTTACCTTGATTTCGCCGTCTTCTGAAAAGGTTAGTCTGCCGTCATCTTGTTCAGATTCTGACTCGGTCCCGACTTCTTCTGAGGCGGTCAGGGCTAGAAGGTTGGACTGGGGTGCTTCTTCTTCTTCTTCTGAGGAAGATTCGTCCCAGGTTGCTTGGAGTGCTTTCTTTCTTCTTGACTTTTTGGTCTCCTTTAGGTTTGGACACTCTGTCTTGTAGTGGCCCTTCTTCTTGCACTCGTAGCAGGTTACGTTGGGCTTGTTTTTGTCATTTGTGGGTTCAGCTGGTTCGTCCTTTCTTCGGTTGGTCTTCTTTCTGTTGGTTTGGTTCTTTAATTCTTTATAGTAACTTCGGGTCAATCGGACCAGCTTCGGTCGATCTCCTTCTTCGTCTTCTGAGTCTGAGTTAGACTCGGGTTCAGGTTGTGGCTTCTTCTTTGTTGATTTTCCAGTTTTTCCTGCAACAAAGGCAATACCTTTCTCGGCCATATTGCAGTTAGTCTGTTCATGAAGTTCTAACTCGAAAAACAATTCATCTAATTTAATTTTAGAGAGATCTCTTGAAACCTTGTATGCATCTACCATAGATGCCCACAAGGTATTTCTAGGAAAAACATTTAAGGCATACCTTATTAGGTCACGGTTTTCGACCTTGTGACCTATAGTGTGAAGACCGTTCATCAATTCTTGGATTCGTGCGTGGAGCTGGGCTGCTGTTTCGTTGTCGGTCATCTTGATGGTGTACAGTTTGTTTAGGAGCAGATCTCTCTTACTGATCTGAGTGTCTGATGTTCCTTCGAGCAGCTCGATCAGTTTTGCCCACAGCTCCTTGGCACTGTTGAAGGGGCCCACCTAGTTTAGCTCCTCTTTTGTCAAGCCACATTGAAGAGTCTGAGTCGCCTTTGCATCTGCTTCGATTCTTCGTTTCAGAGCGGTGTCCCACTCTGTGTAGCTTTGAGGAACCCCGTCAGCATTTGTGGGAATCTCCAGTCCGGACTGGATGATAATCCACATGTCCACCTGAGTTTTCAGGTGGACCTCCATTCGACTTTTCCAGTAGGAAAAGTCTTCTCCACTGAAAAGTGGAGGTCTGGCGGTGCTGAATCCTTCTTGGATGGCCATTTAATCTGAAAAAAATAACTAAAAAGATTTCCCAAGACTTGGTCTTGGATTAGTAGTGTGGGATGAATAAAATGAAATAACGAGGGGTGTTGCATCAACCTCGATTAACGGGAAAAAGAAAATTCGAACGAAATATTAAAAAAAATTCGAACGAGAAAAAGAAAATAAAAATCCAAAAAAATTTCAAAATGGTGGTTGCACCAAGTTTAAACTTCCCCACTCTGATACCACTTGTTGGATCGAGAGAACCGATAGAGGGGGAGTGAATATCGGAAAGCGTTCGGATTTAAGATAGAGAATTTGCACAGCGGAAGATAAAAATAAAAACATGCGAACACAGTAATTTTTTACTTGGTTCGGAGCCTAGGTCGACTCCTACTCCAAGGCCCACGATCGTTGATCGTTTACTTTGGGCAATTCTATATGAGGCGCAAAAAATAGTTTACAGTTTTGAGTTACAAATATAGTACAGTAAACTTAACAAATAGAAAGAAAACTCTTCTTTTACCGACGTCCGATGTAGGTTGTCTTTTTCGGAGCAGCGGGACGTCGTCAGCTCGAGTTGGGAGGTTTCCGGAGCGAGGCGCGAGAGCAGAAGAGCGTAGAAGCGTTGATTGAAAGTGTTGCTTGAGCCTTGGGGTCGAGGGCCCTTTATATAGGGCCTGGGGGCGCCCGGAACGTCGGGGGCGCCCCCCCCCCCACGTGTCACTCGATCCGCCTCGGTCTCGGTCAGCTTCTGATCCCTTCAAACACGGGATCAGATCTTGACCGGGGCGCCCGGGACGCTGGGGGCGCCCGGGTTGACCGGGTCAAACTTTATCCCTTGGCTTCGCTGGCTTGAGCTTCGATGACTTGCTATTGGGGGCGCCCGGAGTGCTGGGGGCGCCCGTAGCGCTGGGGGCGCCCGGGAGCACGGGGGCGCCCGGGAGTTGAGCTGTCGAAGCTTGCTTTGCTTTCTTGTGTTTTGTGTTTACCTTGGGGGCGCCCGGGACACTCCGGGCGCCCTGGTCAGCTGTTGCCTCGTTCCTTTGAGGCTCTCTGAGCTGCAGACACTCGTTCCTTCGGTCCTGCATCCAGGGTTAGTCCAAAACACAATAAAACAATAAAATAATAGTTTATACAGCCTTAGCTGTCTTGGTTCTGACTTTGGGCCTCCAAAATGGAACCCTAGGTCGAACCGACGCCTACTGTTCCCTCGACGGGGAACGCGTCCTCACCTACTCCTCTCGGGAGAATGTACCTGATGCCAACCGCTCCTTTGGTTGGACTTTTGCCTGGTGGTCCTTCGCCAGGTCTTGGATACCGAGCTGTCCTTCGCCCGGTGCCTAGCATTCCTTCGCTAGGGCTTCAGTCCCAAGCTATCCTTCGCCTGGCGCCTAGCAGTCCTTCGCTAGGGCTTTTGACCCTGGCATTCCTTCGCCAGTGCCTAGCAGTCCTTCGCTAGGGCTTTTTGCCCTGGCATTCCTTCGCCAGTGCCTAGCATTCCTTCGCTAGGGCTTTTTACCCTGGCATTCCTTCGCCAGTGCCTAGCAGTCCTTCGCTAGGGCTTTTTACCCTGCACACTAGAGTGACATGTTAGATAACAAGTAAGACTTAACTTTTGAACCCTGTTGCCATTATCAAAACACAGGTTTGACTTTGGTGCTTTCTGCACCAACACCAAGTGCTCAAGTAACAGAAGGTTGCTTCAAGGATCACAGTTGCTTGCTCAAGATGATGGAACTAAGTTTTCGCAAGAGCACAATATGTTGTAACAGAGTCACGATCGAGTATTCTTAGAGTTGTTAAGACTTCTTTGCCACCAAGCGCTTAAGTCTCAGCTCACTGATCGCCAGGTCACCACCTCACTGCAGCCTCCAGCTGTTCACCTGCAACAGCCAGCTACCACTGAGCTCTCCTGGACTCCCTGAGCTTCCCTCAGCCAAGCCCCAGTCAGCAGCT
Organism: Boesenbergia rotunda; assembly: GCA_024364735.1. NCBI lineage: Eukaryota > Viridiplantae > Streptophyta > Magnoliopsida > Zingiberales > Zingiberaceae > Boesenbergia > Boesenbergia rotunda. The sequence continues at coordinate 49,463 of JAGFNQ010000331.1, read as the reverse complement.
CCAGCATTGCCAGCATCCATTGCACCCTGAGATGGAAAACGGACAAACCTACGATTGTGAAAACCTTTGTTTGACTTCCCTTGGATGATCCCTGAGTCACCTGCACACTTAGCAGCTCATTAGGATAGCAAATCAACAGAAAATCAAAGTATCAGAAGGTTAGAGCAGATATCAACAGTGTATCAGAAAAAGCAGATGCGAACAGACGCGATCAGAGCGTCTGATAGTGCATTTTGAATTAAAGTGATCGGTCACCGAACCGATCAGGATGATCCAAGACCGATCAGGCTCCAGCCTGATCGGTCTCCAGTGAGAAACCTGGAATCGCAAGCTTGTCTGATCGATCACCAAACCGATCCAGAAATCTGCTTACCACAATCCCGCCTGAAATACACGGCTGATTGGTCACCCGACCGATCAGGACACTCCCTGACCGATCAGGCTCCAGTCTGATCGGTCAGGGTGAGAAACCTTGCGACAGTTGATCGTTTAGATTGATCGATCAAGGTTTCTCCCTTATCGGTCACCAGACCGATCAGGAGCCGAACAGTAGGTTTGCCAAAGTTACTGGAAGCTCCCTGATCGGTCAGCAGACCGATCAGACATCGCTGGATCGGTCACCAGACCGATCCACGAGGGAACTTCATGCCAACTTCCCTGATCGGTCACTAGACTAATCTGGGCAAGGCCAAACCCTCTCTAAGTCAAGAGAACTGGCTTCCAGCCTCCCCTGACTCGTTTTCAGTCCCTCGGACCAAGACTCCTTGCCCAGTCTCACTCACCGGGACTTCAACCTAACCCTCCAAGCTAGGACCTGGCTTCACTCACCAGGATTTCAACCTAGCCCTCCAAGCTAGGACCTGGCTTCACTTACCAGGATTTCAACCTAGCCCCCAAGCTAGGACCTGGCCCTCCAAGCCGGGATTTCATCCAACCTAGCCCTCCAAGCTAGGACCTGGCTTCACTCACCAGGATTTCATCCACTTGGCCCTCCATGCCAGGATTTCATCCACCTGGCCCTCCAAGCCAAGATTTCACACCTAGTCCTCCAAGCTAGGACTTTTCCAACACTTAGCCCTCCAAGCTAGGACTTTTCCAAGACCTAGCCCTCAAAGCTAGGATTTTATGCCCAGTCCCCGACTAGAACTTAATCCCAATTCGTTCAACCAAACTTAAATCAAAACTTAAATCGTTGTCAATACCAAAACAACAATCAGGGTCAGACTGCATCAACACCTTCCTCCTCCTCCAAGCCGCCGACGCCAACCCTAGGAGAGAGAGATTTTGAGAGGGAGAGAATTAGGTTATGGGTTAATTGTGATACCTTGGTCTCATGACTCATGAGATATATATAGGCTACAATAGGGACCATGAGAAGGAGTTGGGTCTTAGTCTCCTAATGGATCCAAAGCCCGATCCATTAATGATAACCCGGTCCACTAAAGGGTTATCATTAAACTACCGCACCAACCCCATAATTAAATATGGGCTCCACCATATCATATGTACATAATCTCCCCGTGTTTAAGATCTTGCATGCCAATTAATTAATTAAATTACTGAAAATTTAATTAATTAATATCTAACTCCATGAGTAGTACCACTCAACCTTATCATCAAGTCGGACCAAGTCTACCTACAGGATTTACATGATGAACTTTATGAGCTCCTCAAGGGGACAACATCATCCTAACGCATTAAGACACGATTTCCTTCTATAATCAATGACACATCATGTAAATAATATTATTTCCTAATTTACCGGGCCTATTGATTTAACAAATAAATCTCGCCCATTGGTAAATCAAAAAAATAGATATTAAGTATATGGACCCGTTATTATATCGGGATTAAGAGCATGTACACCATAATATCTGAGGTCTGATTCGATTATATAATCAGTATAAATCGAATCACCTCTATATCGGTCCTGCTCATTACACACAAAGTGTACTAGTGTAATTCTATTGTCAAGATAGACTAACCAAATTACACTATAACCATTTCGATGGTTTGTCCAAATACATCTCGGTTGTGAGCCTTTACTTATACTTTACAAGGGACTGATAACATGATCTTCTGTGTGACACCACACACCATGTTATCTACAATGTAAAGTAAAGGACAATATGCACACATATAATAAATATAAAATGTAAACAATGACCATGTGATTCTTATTCCAAAATATAGATGTTATACAAAAGCTAGGCTTTTAGTATACATCCTAACAGTTTTCTTCCTTTCCTTCTTTTATTCAAATTAAACAACCTTAACGCCCTTCATATATACATTCAACATAGTTGATATATGAGTGTTTTATAACTAAATTAAATGCATGATAAAAAGCATATGTGAACTCACATTTTCGTAATCTATTTCCAATCCTATCACAAATGTGATGAGTTAGGAAATCCAACAAATAAACAATCTCTTTATGAGACTTAATGACAGTGAGATTCCAATGGAAACTACACATAATCAGTGCATACAATTTACTAAAAAAATTGAAAATGATATTAAGAATGTTAAATTATCCGTTATAAATCGATACCGAAAGCAATTGATTAACTGATGTACAACTTATCTTATCCACTAAAAAACAAGCCCTCTAGTTCAACCATTCAATTTTACATGTTTTGTCGTGTGTGATTTTTTGATAGTTTGGGATGCTGTACGGATTTACAAATTTGAATTTATCAATCTTATTTTCTTTCACCAACTTTTTTATAAAAATGTCTACCGTTTAAAATAAAAGAAAATCAGAACTATATTAAATAGTAAATACTAAACTAATAAACTATGTGCATCTTATATAGTAAATGACATTCTTAATGAAACTAAACCAATTTCTGATGAGAAGGAAAAAGCAGCATCCACCGCTCTAAGAAAGACTCAAAAGTTTGACTCGAACAGAAGAACAATGGGAGATTATAACACATGCATCATGAAGGTCTCAACAACAAAGGACAAGAGAAGATGAATGTCAACGAAAAAAAATTAATGGTAGAAATACAGAACTTTAAAAGAACCAAAGGATACATGATCCTGAACACATCAATTGCTCCAAGAAATTCTTCAACGCAGTCATTGTTAAATATAAGTATCAATCACATGTTACCAATTATAGTAGTTAAAGCGATTTCAATAGGGTTGTAATCCCAAGTCCAAAAGTTTTTAAATCTTTTCCCTATCAATCAACTGGTTTGGATTATGTCCTCCAAAAGATATAACTACTGTAGTGAACACCTAAAGATTTACAATCACCGCGTAAAACCCTGCATCATCTTGTCTAGTGGTATACATCCTTAAACATCATAATAAGAAAACCTTCCTCTCCATATGCATGTCGAAGAACACCGCTACATTCTAATAGGAAAAGTCTCCTCTCCATATACATGTGAAGAACAGTGCTTCTCCGGACCAACATTGACAAAACCACCAAATATCAACAAAGAAAAAACCATTTTTTCAATTACTTCATAAAGGCATCAGAATCAGAGCATAGTCGCCGCCTGACAGTAGAAGGCTGGACAATTCACAAACGCAACGGAGTCCAACTCACAAGGGAAAATCAAGAGTAATTAATGGTAAAGAAACTCGAAATCCAGAGCACCAGTTTCGAAGAGAGACGTGGATGGATCTGGATGACCATTTCACAACTTACCCGAACGGTAGGCATAGGACGATCAGGAGGAGGAGTTGACGGCGACGGTGGAAATGGACTTCCCAGCGGAGGAGGGGACTCATGCCCTTCCGACGGGGAATCGAGAATTAGATTTCCCCTCGATTGTTTTCAACTGCATTTCGTTTTTTAAAAAGGAAATTAAATACTTTTTGAAAAGTAAAAAAAAATTTGGGGAAGATTTGAATGTTATAAACTATATATATTTTTCAAAATTTACGACATTCCTCGATTTGAGTCATAAATATTGACTTTTTAATAAATAAAATATATCTGAATTCTCATTTTTTACAAAGCAATCTTTCCCCTTCATTCTTTTTCCCCTTCATTTTTCTTCCCCTGCCCTACTTTCTTTCCACTCAAGTAAATTAGATTTAATATTTATTAAAAAGGAACGATGCTTTCTTTCCACTCAAGTAAATTAGATTTAATATTCATTAAAAAGGAGCAATATTGTTCACAAAATAATCCAAATGTTACACTAAAAGTATAAACAATAATCAAATTGTAACACGAGTCATGAATCTCTCATACACTAGAAGGATTATTTAGGGGGCGTTTGGTTCAAATTTGTTGATCGGAATGGTAATAGGATTCATTGAGGGATCAATGAGAATGAGAATCATGATTCCATTGGTAGTGTTTGGTTCAAATCTTGGAATGAAAATTATTGTCATTGATGATGTTTGGTACAATTTAACTTTAGTAATGGGAATCCATAAAAATTTCAAAGTTACATAAAATAATAGAATTATTACAAAATAGAGAAAGTAAAATAAAATGAGTTGAGAGATAAATTAGAAAAATATAGAGAGAAATTATAAGAAGTAAGGTAAAAAAAAGAAATTAGAAGAAAAAAATAGGAGAAAATACAATAATAGAGCAAATAAAGATAAAAAGTAGAGAGAAAAAATAAGATAAGATAGATATGATAAAAAATACAGAGAGAAATCATTAAAAAAATATAGAGAGAAAAAAATGAGATGAGAGAGATAGAAAAAATGAGATAGAAAATGTGAGAATCTGGGAAATATGAGGGTTAAAACGCAAAGAACTTTCGAAATTAAGGGCATGGTTGGGATTTTGAAAAACTGAATGGGTTTTTCTGCAAAAGGCCACCGCTTATCAACATTTCATTTTTCCCATTCGGCGTGCCCTAGCCGCAGAAAGCCTCCTCGATCTTCACCTCTTCTCTTCGCCTTCCGCCGCAGCCAGCCGAGAGAGAGACCGAAACCCTTCATTCTCTTCATCGCAAGCCCTAAGTCGTCGCCAAGCAATCTCAGCGCATCGACTTCCTCTTCTTCTTCGATCTCATGGGTTTCAACTCGTGATCTTCTTCCTCCGGCTTCGGTCTTCGTCGAGCCTTACAGTGGGCGATCGATCAGGGTCACGGAGCGACGAGTCTGCTCCTTTTCTGACCTCGTCGGAGCGAGACCTTGCCAATCTTCTTTATCCCTCTCGACTACTGGTGAGTCCCTTACCTTGATCACGTATCTGATTGGTGAGGGTAGTTGAGTCGATTGGATGAAGAGCTGAGGGTTGATGTCTGTTTCCAGGTGGTGGCTGGGTTTTGATTTCATTCGACCGGCTACTGGGATTGCCGAATTTGGAGCCAAGGACGCCAGCGACATTGAGGTAAGGAGATAAGTAAATAGTCCAAAGCTTTCTATCTTAGATCTGAGGTGGTGTTCCATTTCTTGCGTTTGGCCATATGTTCGATTTAGATTAGGTTTTGGCTTGTGGAGATCGATTGGTATTCATGCACCCATAGTTTTGGTTTGGTTTTGATTCCTCATGGGTTTATGATTTTGACCCCAGAATTGGATCGATCTGAGTTTGTTTTGGAAGGTTTCGGTTGGTTGAATCAGTAGGGATGATTGATTAGAATTAGGGGATTAATTGGAGATTAATTAATCATAATTAACCCTAATTAACGAATGGGCTAAGAAGTTAGGGTTAATTGATTTATTAATTATAATTAACCCAAATTAATCAAAGGGGTGTTTAATTAGGATTAATTGATTAGGATTAATCCTAATTAAATTAGAAGTTATATTTGGCTAAATGATTTGGTATTTGATGCAGGATATTGAGTGTCGCGGCTATCTACGTCGCGGATATTATTTTGGATGAGGGGTTCTCGACGCCTAGACTTCTTCATATCGAGGCGGGTACCTCTTTCTATGCATAGTTAGACATAGTTAGCAGTAGGGATATCTGATATCTGTAACTCTGTGTGTTTGCGTCGGTAGTTGTATCCGTTAGCTTTACTGCTTACTATATCTGTATGGATTGATGATGCACAGTTTACCTTATACCTTACGCTAGGATTTAGGTATTGGTGCATACCGGTTATATGGACTACTGCATATCATGTAGATGACAGCAGGGATAGATAGTGGATGATGCATGGGATAGTGACACGCATCATTATTGCACGTAGCATAGGGGACGACCTTTGACTCCCTGGAGGTTGAGATGGTCGTCGTACTTGCCACTCGTGTAGAGGCATATGTAGGCGACCTTTGACTCCCCTAGTGGTTGAGATGGGCCGTCAGACCTGCCACATGACCTGTCGTGTAGCCCCGTTGGCGGACCCGGCGCTGCAGCAGGTCCCCTACCTATCCGATGATAGCAGGGACGTTTAGAGCGTTACTTCACCCGATGGTGGGGTACGTTTATGGTCTCCGACCCTACCCATTCGGTCTCGCATGTGCATTATCGACCGTCTGTTCGTGCAGGGAAGACCAGGTCACAGCCCTACCCATATGGTCCCGCGTGTGCATTATTGACCGAGGCGTCAGGGGTGACCCATGCTGCATCATGAGCATACTGTGCATTGATGCATATGATTGTGATTGTTGCACTTGATTGTTGCACCTGGATGACATGCATACTACCGGGTTTGGGATCGACGCAGGTAGGTATGTAGTCCCTTTACTGCTTATGGTTCAGTTCTGCATTTCTATTTACTGCAGTTATCTTCAGTATTGTGATAGATAGATTGACGGTGACTTACTGCTATTATTTCTTCCTATGCACATTAGACGGTATTCCCTGAGTTCTTAGGACTCACCCCGTTGGCTATGTTTTTTCTCTTATCAGGATGATCGTCTGGATGGTTCAGCAGCCTGTCCCAGTTCATGTGTCTCCGAGACGATTTCCGCGTGTCTTTTGGTTGTGGTACATGTTGGTACCCTTTTCTTTTATTCATTGTATTTCTTTTCATTTCCGCTGTTGGTATGTTATACTCTTTTGTGTCGTGTATTGTTAAGGCAGTATAGTTGTACTTTTGTGTGCCATGGAGGTTTCGATTCTGTTTTTGGTTTTGTCGTAAGTCGTACCGGTACGCAGCCTTGTCGTCGTTCTCGTTTTTATCTTATTACAGTCGCTTGTTTTAGCCCTATAGGCTGCGGTACAAGCAGGCTGAGGTAGTTGTGGTGGTTAGGTTTCTGGATTGTCCGCCGGGACGAGGGAGTAGCTGTCCGGTCGGTATCGGACGAGCGGCTCCTCGGGGCGTGACAATTTTTGGTATCAGAGCCCAGGTTCTCGAGATACCTTGTGGTCTTGTGGGTGTTTTTTTTTCGGATTTTTGTGTCGGAGTCGTTTTCTCGGGAGACGTAATTGGGGCATGGCGGCGACGGGACTCCTCCAGATGACACGAGGTATATGACAAGTCTTATTTACCTCTTTTGTATCTACTCCCTAGTGTAGTATTAGCCATTCGACATTCCTTATTTTGATGGGATTGTATATCGACTTATATACTTAGCCGGTAGGTACACGTGAATATAGTTTGGCTGGAAGACATGTAGTCGATCTGTTTTATTTGCGACCATGTTGGGAGTTGATTATAGGTGACTGGTTGACATGTTGTCGACTCGTCTAGGATGCAGAGAATGTTGATTCTCGAGTAGCACCGATATATGGTCGGAAGACGAGGGTCGAACCTGTCAATAACCTATCGAAAGTTAAGGAAATCAAGTTATAGAATTCCTGTCCCATACCAGTTGTATACCAGTATTAGTTGTTATCGACTGTGTGAGGCATTGAGACTGCATATCGATACAGCGATGATTTCTCCTATATCGGGGAGTTTTAGACTTCTGGTTCGCTCGTGCTGAGTTAGGTGACCTAGAGGGTACGAGTGAGTACACAACCTGCATTGATCCAGGAAGTGTAGTACTAGCTATATACTATAACTGATAGTAAAAGATCGATATAGCTGGAATATGAGTATGACTTTCATAGATATATATCTTTGTGGTATTTTGGTGTATATCATAGTAGATATATATCTCTTGAGTATCACTTATCCTTTTGTATACTCTACCTTGGATAGGTTAGATGGATATTTTCCGAGAGGGATTGGATATCGATTCCCACAATGTTAGGGTGGGTATCCATTGACTTGGAGGTAGCTCGATTGACACCTAGTCAAGCTTTTCCCAAACACCATTATGGTCAAGGTTGACTAAGGAGATGATCGGATGACACGTTGTGAATTCGATCATATAGTGGAGAATATTGATTCTTCAATGGTACCGACTGATGAATTGGGAAGTTAGGGTTAAATCAGACGACAACCCATTGGAGCTTGCGTATCGTAGTTGGCTCGACCGACATAGGATCGATCCACTTTAGCTCATGGAACTGTGGACGATTAGGGTTGTTTGTTTTTGTTCAGATATCTTAGATGGCATGTTATGACGATCATGACCTGCGCACATTGTCATACGCGAGTAGTGGCTATCGGAGTGTGCTCACAGATGCCTTTTCGAGACTCTGCACGGTCGCCCCTGAGGTGTGAGTCCGATGCATTGTAGCAGTCAGGGATCCCTCTGGGTGTGTGCAGTTGTTCTGTCGTGTCTCCGGCCGGTCACTCATGGGTAGTGATGGTGGTGTAGAGCTAGTTGCTTGACACTTATGGGATTATTGCTCGTACTTGGTTTGGATAACTAAGAAGGTACCTTTGGACGTCTGGTTTCTGCAGCGATGCAAATCACTTACGAGACTGAGTTACCTTTACGTGAAGACACTAAGGACGGTACTCAGGAAACAAATAATTACTTTTCGATGACTTTGGGATACTCCTAAGAGATTGTGTCTCTATCACCTTTTGGAGCGGAGTTGGAGTATATCAGGTTACGAGACGACGGTTAGTCGGCTGAGCTGACGCTGTTCTAGCCTTTGAGGTATCATGACTCATAGACAGGTCGTACGTGTTAAATATTCTCGATGATACATCGAGAATTAGGAATGGATATGGTGCGGTAAAATTTGGTGTTAGCTGCGTAACACCTAAGAAATTCGACCGTAATCAGTGGAGGTTATCGAGGACGGGCCTCGAGGGGTATACCGTTGGTTGGCAGGTAAGAGTGGTTACGAGTTGACCTCCAAACCAGTCCATGTGGTGGTTCATTGGTATCAGAGACGACTAGGTTACAGTATCTACTCGTTTCAGAGCTAGAGGTTCTAGCACGTGGACGTTAGGGTTTTCCTATTGTCACTGGGCCGTACTGATGTCAGTGGTAGCCTTAGCTCTCGAACGTTTTCGTAGTTTGAGAATATCCGGACGCCAGTCCGAAGGAGTGTTCTAGCGTTTTCTATTGTTTGGAAAATTTTCTGACCTATTTATGGAGGAGCTTCACTGATTCTCTCACCTATGAGGCAAGTGAGGCTCACCGTTCTTGGTTTGTGTGTTTTGCAGGTGATACCGAAGATACAGAGACCGGAGGCGTTTCCATTGGTGGACCGATATTAGGAAGGATATCGCGAATGTTGTGCTTAGAGGTTTGGTAGATTAGTTGGTAGTTAGATATTTGGTATGTCGATAGATGAAGGTTGAATCTTAGAGACTCGCTGGGTTATACTAGACGATTCCAATTTATGGTTGGAAATAAGAACCGGTATTAAGGATCTTGTCATGGACATACTTAGGACTCGGAGAGGGCTTGATGTGAATTGGGTGATCGTTAAGCGATTAACCCAATCTGCACCGTTTCTGGTGTATTCGGACGATCAGATTATAGATGTGGCACAAGTGATCCTAGGGTTGAGCACCCTTGATGGGGATGATGTTGATTAGTTGTTCGGTTGTAGCTGATGGTTAGACGATGTGTAGCGACCCGCCTTCTCCTACCTTAGACGGATCGTTACTTTTCTCTACTTCTCAACTTTTATACACGACTAAAAATTACGGAAATCTTTTTTTTAAAACTTTTGAATTCATCTAAGAATGATATTCTAATTTAAGTAGTCATGCATGATACCGTATCACACTTTCCTTCTCAAAACTCGTAGTTGATACTTATTGATCAAGCCTCACCCAACTTAAACTGCCCGTACCAGTCGACTGGTGACGTAGCAGTCGACTGGTACGCCTGTAATCAGAATTACAGGTTTTCGGCTCTTGCTTCTTAAGTCCACCATTCATTCAGTTTCGAGCCATATCAAACTACGACACCATTTCTATACTTTATGTCAGTTTCTTAAACAATTTAGCCAATCAAACGAATCCATAAACTTGAATTTAGGACTTTTATGGAAGAAAATAAACTAAACAAGTTTATATAAACTTTAACAATAGAGTTTGTACCAATCTTGACTCCTATGCATTCATAACGCCAAATACATATTCTACAACCTTGCTAATGCATTATGAAATGTGATTGCAACTTTTCTAAACATTTTTAAGCAATAAAAACTTGATTCAAAGGGAAATTGATACTATCTTGGCACAAACACCTTTTTCTCTAACAAAGTATCAATATCTCTAACTACTTACACTTCTACTCATCCAATGCAATCATAAGGATATGTATGCTAAATGAAATGACATGGAATCTTTACTCTAAGAAATTGAGCATGTAAAACTATCCAAAACTCAAATACTCTATAATCTCCATAAGCAAGAACTTGAAATTTGAATAAACTTAAACATTGCAATTCAAATAACTAAATTGTCTCGTCTCAAAGATCTCTCCATAATCAGCCACCACACACACTCTACTCAGCACCGCCTCGTCGTCTTCCTTCAGAATTGCTTGCCTTTACCTTTATCTGCAATAAGAGGAAATGCATCTATAAGCATAAAGCTTAGTAAGTACTATCTAGCTCACAAAAAAAAACTCGAAATATGCAAGCATGCTTCTAGATCAAACTGAACATCATATGAGATACTAATATGATTGAAAGAAAACTTAGAACATGTATAGCTCAAAACATGCATACTCAAGCAATAATAAATCTCAATTTACTTTTCTTGGCTCAACTTGAAACTTTAGCTATTCTTTAACTTTTGAAAACTTTCTGAAACTTTAGAAAACTTTGCTAAAGCATATACTTGAAAATAATAATCACTTGGATCCACTGAAGACGTAAGTACCATCTCATGCGCGTTCCCTAAAAGGTTGGGGTAGCGAGCCACCAATCCTAATAGAGCAGACCTTGGTCTACCAGGGCCAAGACCTTGGAATTGGACACCTGGATTTCTTTAACGACGCCCTTGGACGCCGGGTACTGGTCTTAGAAAAATAAAATAGCTTTTCTTTCTTTTCTTTCTTATCTGTAAATGCCTTGGCATTTTCTGGAGCACCTTGCGTGCTAAAATCCCTAAGTCTTGACTTTTCGGGATTTCTTAAGGCCTTGGCCTTTTCTTTTCTTATCTTTATCTTCTCTTTTCTTTTCTCATAGCTTTTCTTGGTCCCTAATCTCATATAGGGCACTCAATAAAATATATAAGCATATAATGAACTAAGATCACATGCAAAAATCTTAACAAGAAGTAAATATCACTTTTAAAAACTTTTAAAGGAAATTCTCGCGGAAAAACCGCCTCTTACTGCAGGTGAGCAGTACTTACATTGATATCTTGGACTTACAACCAAGATTAATGTCTAGAGCTCGGAAGAAACTTGAGATCTCGGAGAATTCTTCGCGCCTACGCGTTCCTCTCGTCGCGGGGATCCCGAATATAGAATTATCTCTTGGAGAAGAGTCTTGGCCGGCCCTCTTGGCTTGATTTGGTCGGCGTCGCCCAAGAGAGGAGAGGGAGAGGGGTCGGCGGATGGTGAGGGTTTGGAGAGGAGAGAAATAAAATTTCTCTCTTCAATTAGCTATTTATACTTAAGGCCGGATTAACTTAACTATACCTTAAATAGAGTTCTCTCCGTCCTTTGTTGTGCTTGATACCCCTAGCCCAGCCGGTTGCGCACTTGTGGGGTCTCGCGGTGGTCGCGAGTTCGATCCACCCGCTGCACTTAATTGGTTTTTTTTCCATTTTTTTCTTTTTTTTTTCCTTTTTTAGAAATACCAAACGGACTCGGAAAATTCCATAAAAATATTCCAAAAATTCCTAAAAATATCTAGAATATTTCTAAACCATTTTTAAATAATTCTAAGGACTTTAAGAACTAAAAATGGGAATTTTGGGGCGTTACAATCCCCCATACCTTATGAAAAGTTCGTCCTCGAACTTAGAATAATTCTGGATATCTCTCTCCAATGCTGTCCTCACGTTCCCAAGTAGCCTCTTCATGCTTTTGATTCTGCCAGATGACCTTCACTAGTGGCACTTCTTTGTTTCTTAATCTCTTAACTGCTTTGTCCACTATCTGTGTCGGTCTGCTCTCATAACTAAGATCTTCCTGGATCTGTACTGACTGAGGCTGAATCACTTGGCTAGGGTCGTGAATACACTTCTTTAGCATAGAGACATGAAAGGTACTGTGGATAGCTGACATATCCTCTGGTAGGTCCAGCTCATATGCTACCTTACCAACCCTCTTTATGATCTTGTAGGGTCCTATGTAGCGAGGACTTAGCTTGCCCTTCTTGCCAAATCTCACCACTCCCTTCATGGGAGCGACTTGAGAAATACTGAATCTCCACTTGGAATTCAAGTGGCCTACGGCGTGTGTCAGCATAACTTTTCTGTCTACTCTGGGCAGTCTCAATCCTCTGGCGGATCGTCTGGATAGCCTGAGCGGTCTCATCTATAAGCTCAGTCTGGCTGCCTAATCCTGACTCCATCTCTTTCTTCTCACCGCTTCTTGCCAACATATGGGTGATCTGCATTTCCTGCCATACAATGCCTCATAAGGTGCCATCCTGATGGTGGCCTGATAGCTATTGTTGTAGGCAAACTCAGCTAAGCACAGAAATTTGCACCAACTACCTTTAAAGTCCAATGCACAAGCCCTGAGCATGTCTTCTAAAATCTGATTTACTCTCTCTGTTTGTCCATCTGTCTGGGGATGGAAAGCTGTGCTGAACTGAAGTCTGGTGCCTAGGGCGTCCTGAACACACCTCCAAAAATGGGAGGTGAATCGCCCATCTCTGTCAGAAACGATCGACTTCGGAACTCCGTGAAGCCTGATCACTTCTTTCACGTACAGCTGTGCTAACTGCTCTACCGAATGCGATAACTTGATGGCTAGGAAGTGGGCAGACTTGGTCAATCTGTCCACTATCACCCAAATTGCATCGTGTCCATGGGTGGTCTTGGAAGACCTGTGATAAAGTCCATGGATATTTCTTCCCACTTCCACTCTGGAATGGGAAGAGGCTGCAGAACTCCTCCTGGTCTCTGGTGCTCGGCTTTGACCCTCTGGCAGGTCAAGCAGGTACTGATATATCTGGCCACGTCTCGCTTGAGTCCAGACCACCAGAACCTTTGCTTTAAATCTTGGTACATCTTGGTAGAACCAGGATGCATAGAGTACGGGGTACTGTGGGCTTCTTCTAAAATATTCTTTCTTAGTTCCTCATCATTGGGGACGCAAAGGCGGTCTCCAAGATAGAGGATGCCACTATCTGATACTCGAAACTCTGAATTTTCTGCCTCTTGGATCCCCTGCTTGATCTTCTGGATTTCTGGGTCTTGACTTTGCTTTTCTTGTATATCTATAAGCAGGGTTGACTCTAGGGTCAATGCAGAAAGTTGTCCAATTATTACCTCGACTCCAAAATCCTTTATTTCTTTCTGAAGTGGTAGAGACAGTGATGATAGGGACATCAGTGCTGCACAGGATTTTCTGCTCAGTGCATCTGCCACTTTATTAGCTTTACCTGGGTGGTAGAGGATTTCACAGTCATAATCTTTGACCAACTCTAGCCACCTGCGCTGCCTCATATTCAGATCCTTCTGAGTGAAGAAGTACTTCAAACTTGATGGTCTGTGAAGATTCTGCACTGTACTCCATACAGGTAGTGTCTCCAGAGCTTCAGTGCAAAAACCACAGCTGCTAGCTCAAGGTCGTGGGTAGGGTAATTCTTCTCATAGTCCTTGAGCTGTCTGGAGGCATATGCTATTACTTTACCATCTTGCATGAGGACAGCTCCAAGGCCCATCTTGGATGCATCACTGTAGATGTCAAAGGCCTTGTCACTCTCTGGAACAGTCAGGATGGGAGCACTAGTCAATCTCTTCTTCAGCTCTAGAAAACTGTGCTCGCATTTATCTGACCATTCAAACTTCTTGTTCTTTCTGGTCAAGGCTGTGAGTGGAGAGGCTATCCTGGAAAAGTCCTCCACAAATTTTCTGTAATATCCTGCCAGGCCTAAGAAGCTTCTGATCTCACTGGCATTCTTGGGTCTACACCAGTTGCTGACTGCTTCTATCTTGGCTGGATCAACTTGAATGCCTTCTTTGGATACAATGTGACCTAGGAAGGTCACCTGATCTAGCCAAAACTCACACTTTGAGAATTTTGCATAGAGCTTCTCCTGCTGAAGGATCTGCAGCACTATCCTCAAGTGTGTAGCATGGTCCTCTGGAGTCTGTGAGTATATGAGAATATCATCAATAAATACAATGACGAATTTATCGAGATACTCCCTGAAGATGTGGTTCATCAGCTCCATGAAGACTGCTGGAGCATTGGTTACTCCAAAAGGCATTACTACAAATTCGTAGTGGCCGTATCTTGTCCTGAAGGCCGTCCTGGGGATGTCACTTTCTTTAACCTTTAGCTGATGATACCCAGAACGCAGGTCTATCTTCGAGAACACTGTAGCCCCTTTGAGTTGATCAAATAAATCATCTATTCTAGGAAGGGGGTACTTGTTCTTGATGGTCACCTTGTTCAGAGCTCTGTAGTCTATGCACAGACGCATAGACCCATCCTTCTTCTTGACGAAAAGTACAGGAGCTCCCCAGGGTGAATGACTCGGGCGAATGAAGCCCTTGTCTAGTAGCTCCTGGAGTTGCTCTTGTAATTCCTTCAACTCTGCTGGAGACATACGATATGGGGCCTTCGAGACCGGACCGGTACCGGGCACTAGCTCGATCTCGAATTCCACTTCTCGGTTGGGAGGTAGTCCAGGTAATTCTTCTGGGAACACTTCTGGATATTCGCAGACTACCCGTACATTCTCCTGCTTGAGTTCTTCCTTTGCTTCTGATTCCACTATGTGTGCAAGAAAACCAGCACACCCTTGCTCTAGCATCTGGTGGGCTGCCAAGGCTGAGAGAAATTTCTGAGTCTTCCTCCTTGGGGCTCCTTGAAACTCGAATGGTGGTTCTCCTTCTGGGCTGAAAACCACCTTCCTTCTACGGCAGTCCACTGAAGCGCTGTACTTACTGAGGAAATCCATGCCCAGTATGATGTCGAAGTCCTGCATCGCAAGGACTATCAGATCGACATATAGCTCTCGGTCTGAAATCTTGATTGGCACAGCCCGGAGCCTCTGGGTGGACTCCATGATTTCCCCTGAAGGGAGAGTTGTCAGGAATCTAGACTCCCAACTCTCTGTAGGCACCTGTAACTTACTAGCAAAAGGTACTGATACGAAAGAATGGGTCGCCCCAGTGTCAAACAGTGTAGTAGCTAAATGCTGAAAAATAACTATTTAACCTGTTATGACCGTGGAGGCGCTGGCAGCTTCTTCCTTCGTGAGGGAAAAGACTCTGGCATTGGTTGGAACTGGTGTTGCTTCCAATCCTCCCTGACTGATATGAGGTCCCTTCAGCATAGTAGGCATGTAATGTAACTGAGGCTGGCCTCCATACTGTACGGACTGTTGAGGAAGTATCTTGAACTTGTTTGGGCAGTCTTTGGATCTGTGTTCCTCTTGTCCACATGCATAGCATCCAGTTACACCCAAAAGACATGTTCCTGGATGGTTCCTCCCACACTTAGGACAAGGTGGATACCTAGCTTGCTTATTCTCTGGTTTTCCCTTCTGGCTGCCAGGCCACTGCTTCCTTTTGTGGTTCTTGTTCTTCCAGTTCTGGCTATTTGGCTGAGGCTTCTGGCCTCCTATTGTCTTGTTCTCAATCAGGACTGGCTTCTGCTGTGCTTGCTGTGCCTTGATGCTATTCAGGTAGTGCTCTGAGATTAGAGCACTACTGACCAACTCCTCGCTGGTCTGGGGTCGGTGCATCCCGCTGTTCACGTTGAGTGCTATCTCAGGGTTCAGCATGCGGAGCATCAGTCTGACTCGCTCCTTCTCTGTGCTGACTAGCTCTGGGCAGAGGCGAGCTAGTCTGTTGAACTTTGCGACTGCTTCTCCCACTGGTAGGCTACCCTGTCTGAACTCCATGAAGTCCTCGAAGTGCTTGTTGGTAACCTTCATGTGGAAAAATTCCTCATAGAACTCGTGCTCAAAATCTGCCCAGCTCATCTGGTTGACTATCTTCTTACTCTTGACTCGCTCCCACCACATACGAGCATCTCCAGTTAGGCAGAAGGAGGCACATTTGACCTTCTCAACCTCTGGCCAGTCAAGAAGCTCCATCGTGCTCTCTAAAGTCTTGAACCAAGCCTGGGCATCCCAGGGCTCAGTCGTGCCTGAGAAGCTTTCTGGTTTCAGCCTCTGCCACTGGACGAGGTATGCTTCTTGTCTTCGGTTCACGGCAGGGGTCTCCTGTGTGACAGATGGAACTTCAGCCACCACTGGAGTTCCCACTCCTGCTGTGGGTGGTGTAGGGGGCACTGGGTGCTGATTTGCCATCAGTGTGGCGATGATCTTCTGTTGTTCTGTCATCTGAGCTTGCATTTGAGCAATGACTGCCATCAGGTTTGGCTGTTCTGTGCCAGGCTCACTGTTATCTTGAACTGGAGTTCTGTTATTAGCATTAGGAGCTCGGCCTCTTCTTGCCATCTAATAATGCATAAGGAACAAGAAATCACTACTACATCTCTAGGTATAAACTTATCTTCTTACTTAGAAATCTAATATCCATTCTAGGGATTAAACATGATTCCGTGATACTAAGGGATTAAACATGCTTCCTTGTTCTATGCACATGTGAGTAGTACTTAAGCATTTCTCTATACTGCAATTAAATAAAGGAGCAATAGAAAAAACTGAAACTTAAAGCTTTCTTACTTGAAGACGGCAAGGTTGATGCTGATGTGTGTGTGATGCTGGAGAATGGGAACTGCTCTGATACCACCTGTAGCGACCCGCCTTCTCCTACCTTAGACGGATCGTTACTTTCTCTACTTCTCAACTTTTATACACGACTAAAAATTGCGGAAATCTTTTTTTTTCTTTTAATTCATCTAAGAATGATATTCTAATTTAAGTAGTCATGCATGATACCGTATCACACTTTCCTTCTCAAAACTCGTAGTTGATACTTATTGATCAAGCCTCACCCAACTTAAACTGCCCGTACCAGTCGACTGGTGACGTAGCAGTCGACTGGTACGCCTGTAATCAGAATTACAGGTTTTCGGCTCTTGCTTCTTAAGTCCACCATTCATTCAGTTTCGAGCCATATCAAACTACGACACCATTTCTATACTCTATGTCAGTTTCCTAAACAATTTAGCCAATCAAACGAATCCATAAACTTGAATTTAGGACTTTTATGGAAGAAAATAAACTAAACAAGTTTATATAAACTTTAACAATAGAGTTTGTACCAATCTTGACTCCTATGCATTCATAACGCCAAATACATGTTCTACAACCTTGCTAATGCATTATGAAATGTGATTGCAACTTTTCTAAACATTTTTAAGCAATAAAAACTTGATTCAAAGGGAAATTGATACTATCTTGGCACAAACACCTTTTTCTCTAACAAAGTATCAATATCTCTAACTACTTACACTTCTACTCACCAATGCAATCATAAGGATATGTATGCTAAATGAAATGACATGGAATCTTTACTCTAAGAAATTGAGCATGTAAAACTATCCAAAACTCAAATACTCTATAATCTCCATAAGCAAGAACTTGAAATTTGAATAAACTTAAACATTGCAATTCAAATAACTAAATTGTCTCGTCTCAAAGATCTCTCCATAAGTAGCCACCACAGACACTCTACTCAGCACCGCCTCGTCGTCTTCCTTCAGAATTGCTTGCCTTTACCTTTATCTGTAATAAGAGGAAATGCATCTATAAGCATAAAGCTTAGTAAGTACTATCTAGCTCACAAATAAACTCGAAATATGCAAGCATGCTTCTAGATCAAACTGAACATCATATGAGATACTAATATGCTTGAAAGAAAACTAAGAACATGTATAGCTCAAAACATGCATACTCAAGCAATAATAAATCTCAATTTACTTTTCTTGGCTCAACTTGAAACTTTAGCTATTCTTTAACTTTTGAAAACTTTCTGAAACTTTAGGAAACTTTGCTAAAGCATATACTTAAAAATAATAATCACTTGGATCCACTGAAGACGTAAGTACCATCTCATGCGCGTTCCCTAAAAGGTTGGGGTAGCGAGCCACAATCCTAATAGAGCAGACCTTGGTCTACCAGGGCCAAGACCTTGGAATTGGACACCTGGATTTCTTTAACGACGCCCTTGGACGCCGGGTACTGGTCTTAGAAAATAAAATAGCTTTTCTTTCTTTTCTTTCTTATCTGTAAATGCCTTGGCATTTTCTGGAGCATCTTGCGTGCTAAAATCCCTAAGTCTTGACTTTTCGGGATTTCTTAAGGCCTTGGCCTTTTCTTTTCTTATCTTTATCTTCTCTTTTCTTTTCTCATAGCTTTTCTTGGTCCCTAATCTCATATAGGGCACTCAATAAAATATATAAGCATATAATGAACTAAGATCACATGCAAAAATCTTAACAAGAAGTAAATATCACTTTTAAAAACTTTAAAAGAATTCTCGCGGAAAAACCACCTCTTACTGCAGGTGAGCAGTACTTACATTGATATCTTGGACTTACAACCAAGATTAATGTCTAGAGCTCGGAAGAAACTTGAGATCT
>JAGFNQ010000331.1:0-29085 GCA_024364735.1 Boesenbergia rotunda | reverse complement strand
CGGAAAATTCCATAAAAATATTCTAAAAATCCCTAAAAATATCTAGAATATTTCTAAACCATTTTAAAATAATTCTAAGGACTTTAAGAACTAAAAATGGAAATTTTGGGGCGTTACAACCAGAGTCTGCAGTATTTCTTCACTCAGAAAGATCTAAATATGAGACAACGCCGATGGCTGGAGTTGGTAAAGGATTTTGACTGTGAGATCTTATATCATCCCAGAAAGGCGAACAATGTGGCCGATGCACTCAGCCAGAAGTCAAGTGCCACCTTGATGTCTATATCTAGATTACCCCGACCACTCGAAAGGGAAATTATGAGGTCTGGGGTCGAGATTATCTCCGGATGGCTTTCTACCATGACACTATCACCGACGGTGTTCGAGGACATATTGGACAAACAAGACTATGATCCTAGCCTTCAGAGAATCAAACAAGAGATCCTAGAAGGAAAGAGCGATGGTTTTCGTATCGCCAACGGGGGAGTACTCTATCTTAGGGATCGACTATGTATTCCTAATGATCCGGAGCTACGGAGAGCGATATTAGTCGAAGCTCATGAAACCCCTTATTCAATGCATCCAGGATCCACCAAGATGTATCAAGATCTAAAAGAGAAATTCTGGTGGTCCGGCATGATGAGAGATGTCGCTCAGCATGTTGGCACAAGCCTGACCTGCCAACAAGTGAAGGCAGAACACTAGCGGCCCGGAGGAGTTCTGCAGCCACTTCCGATTCTGGAATGGAAATGGGAAGATATCTCTATGGATTTTATTTCGGGACTTCCCAAGACTACAAATGGATATAATGTGGTATGGGTGGTTGTGGACAGGTTGACAAAGTCTGCTCACTTCTTAGCTATCAAGATGACTTATTCGATTGAGCAACTGGCTCAGTTATATGCTAAGGAGATAATCAGACTTCATGGAGTTCCCAAGACCATCATCTCAGATAGGGATGGTCGGTTCACTTCACATTTCTGGGAGTGTGTCCAGAAGTCCCTCGGCACCAAATTACGATTCAGTACAGCTTTTCATCCTCAGACTGACGGGCAAACTGAACGGGTGAATCAAGTGCTGGAAGACATGTTACGGGCTTGAGCTCTGGATTTCAAAGGGAGATGGTGCCGATATCTATGTTTGGCAGAATTCGCCTACAATAATAGCTACCAAGCTACTATCGGCATGGCACCTTATGAAGCTCTGTACGGTAGGAGATGTAGGTCTCCAATCTGTTGGTACGAAGGTGGAGAGAAGAAGGCGATGGGGCTTACGCCAGATCTCATCAACGACACCACCCAAGCTATACAGACCATTCGACGACGGATAGAAGCTGCACAGAGTCGACAGAAAAGTTATGCAGATGCCCGGCGTAGGCCACTGGAATTGAATATTGGGGATCTGGTATTCCTTAAAGTGGCTCCGATGAAAGGGATAACGAGATTCGGGAGGAAAGGGAAATTGAGTCCGCGATATGTGGGACCGTACCTGGTACTGAAAAGAGTTGGCAAGGTGGCGTACGAACTGGAGCTGCCTCAGGAAATGTCAGCTATTCATAATGTGTTCCAAGTGTCAATGCTTAAGAAGTGTCTCCCAAACATAGACCAAGTGATTAAACCACAGACGGTACAAGTTCAGGAGGACCTGAGTTATGAAAGCCGACCTATCCAGATCTTGGATCGGGAAGTCAAGAAGTTAAGGGACAAGGAAGTACCCTTAGTCAAGGTTCTATGGCAAAGTCAACGGTTCGAAGAAGCTACCTGGGAATGCGAGGACGAGATGAGACGTAAGTACCCGGAGCTATTCTAAGTTCAAGGACGAACTTTCAAGAGGTATGGGGGATTGTAACAATCCGGAAAATTTTCTTAATATTTTCTTTAAAATATTAAGCATGTCTAGATAATTTTCCAAAGGATCTAGAAATATAAATACGAACCTTAGCCTAGAAACCCATGGTTTTCTCATTTAAATTGAGAAACTAAGTACTAATGGGTCTTATATGGGCTTTCTAGTGCCATGATTTTGGGTGGATTTTAGGTAAAAGTTAATAGAAATATAAAGGGGTTTTAATGAGAAATATTAACATAATTATGGGGGAATTTTTAAGGAATTTTCGAAATAATAGGAAATAAATTAAAAATAAAATAGAAAAATTGGTGCATGCAACAAGGATTGAACCTTGGACCTCTTATACAACCAAGCATGCACTAACCAATTCACCTAGCAAGGGAGTGTTATGATGGAATAAAGTGGATATTAGTTAAGGCGTAGGAAATGAAGAGTCATCAAGGGAAGAGACACCATGACTCTTCATTTACCCCTTTTAAAGTGATATAAATATGGAAAGGAAATTACAACTTCCCTTCTCCTCTTCATTTCTTCTTCCTCCTTGCTTTGGCCGAAAACTCAAGGAGCTCTCTATTGGGACCGGGTGCATGTTGACAAGGATACGGGTTCGTAAATTTTAAAATTTTTACGTGCAGCGGAAGAATTAGCATAAAATAATTTCTCAAATTATTTTAACCACGTATCTAGCATGCAACCTTATGATGTGTGGACATGATCATAAATTAAAACTTTGCGGAAAAGTAAACTAATTTACTTAGTACCTCGCATAACTCAAAGTAAGGGACGAGATCCAACCGTAGCGTCTCTTGCAAGCTCCGCCTCTATTCGCGTCCACGCCGAGTTCTCTTCGGGATGACTTCGCAAAGTCACGAGTTTTGTACCGACGAGAACTACTAGATTCTCTAAAGGCACAACTAGAAGATCAAGAGAGAAGAAAGAAAACTAACCACCAAGTAACGGAATCTAAATTCCGGAAAGGAAAGAGTTGCGATCCGCTTCTTCTTCTTCTTCTTTGGCACCTTCTTGGTGGAGGAGGCTCACGGCTAGGGGAGGTGGTACCGGCCCTAGGGGAGGAAGTGGGCGCCGGCCCTAGAGGGAGAGGGTGGGTGCCGGCCCTAGAGAGAGAGAGGGAGAGAATATGAGAGAGAGAGAGAGCTTCTTAATCTCTTGATTAATTCAATTGAGGAATTCAAGCCTAGCCTTGGTTCCTTTATATAGTAGCCTCTCCCTTGCCATGTCTCCCCTTTAACGGAATTAACGGAATAAATTTTCATAAGAAATTTATCTTATAAATTTTCTTATTATTCCGTTATGCCAAGTTTTATTATAACTAATTTTATAATAAAACAAATACATCTCTCTTTTTTAATTATGGAATAAATTTTCATAAAATTTATTATATAAATTTTCTCATCATGGAAAAATCAATTCATAATTGATTTAATAAAATAAAAATAAACCATTTAAAGTTTATTTTAATCTCCATAAAAGGAACAAATTTATTATATAAATTTTTCTTTATCATGGAAAAATCAATTCATAATTGATTTTATAAAATAAAATAAACCAATCCATGGTTCATTTTAATTTCCATAAAAAGAAAAAATTTATTATATAAATTTTTCTTATCATGGAAAAATCAATTCATAATTGATTTTATAAAATAAAAATAAAAATAAACCATTTAAAGTTTATTTTAATTTCCATGAAAATAAATTTATTTATCCATAATTTTTATAAAACAAATCGCGCTTGATTTATTTTATAATTTCAACCAAATAAATTAGTTTCTCCCCATTGTTGTGGCCGGCCAAAACAAAGAGGGTTGGCACCCTCTTTGGCCGGCCAAACCGAGCCGAACCCATCGCGAATTAAACTCATTTAATTTGCCCGATAAGCCTTCAAAAGACTTAGCCATTTTAAGCTTCCATTGCGCCTCTGATTAACTCAGATTCGACTTATTTCTCTTGATCGAAAAATCTAATTTTCAACTCGTTTTAAATCCCTCGGATTACTCGTAGTGCGAGTGACTAAATAGGCTTTCGATTTATGTTGGCCGTCTATAATCAACCAATTATAGAACGATCATGAGTGGCACCTAGTAGTACATCATGACCCCCAATTAATCGAAAGATCAA
This sequence comes from Boesenbergia rotunda, assembly GCA_024364735.1. Taxonomy (NCBI): domain Eukaryota; kingdom Viridiplantae; phylum Streptophyta; class Magnoliopsida; order Zingiberales; family Zingiberaceae; genus Boesenbergia; species Boesenbergia rotunda. The sequence goes on along the minus strand of JAGFNQ010000331.1, from coordinate 25,099 downwards.
CGGTTGACCTCAGAAGTAATTCTGAAACCCTTCAGCATATCTAATAAATCGTGCCTCATTCCCTTCACCATCTTATACTCACTTGGTTCAGGACATGGTCTATGTGTGTCAGTCCCCACTAGGCTGACTACGTCACACCTAGCCCATGTAATGTCTTTCTCGTCCTTTGGATTTCTAATTACTCTCATGTATTTAAGAGACTCATATTCTAAACATGATATGCTCTGGCCAGAGGCTTTGAGTAACAATCCGACGATAGGCCTGGGTATACATCTCCTCGCAAGGAGTGGTGAATCCTTTGTAGGCTGTTCAAACATCTTCGGGCACTTCGGCTTATACCCAACCATCCTGGGTCCACACCTCCTTGGAGATGCTTGCTTAAGATGTTAAAGTATAAGTCTCCATGACCATAATGACTTGAACACCGCAAGTCAAAGGAACATCGCACTTAAGCTGCGGTAAGAACCTCACTGATCTGTCTATGTATAGACTACCATGTGAAGTTTTACAGTCAGTCACTCCAAAGAACTAGTTCCCTTAACTAGCATCCATGTTTATCTCCGGACATCCCAATGTCACCAGCCAGTGAGAATCAGCTGATTAGAGAATAACCCATGCTAGTCTCAACAGAATTGATAATGTCCGTTTTTATCAATTCATCGACTAGGGATATTTTCAATACTTCACAATTGCACATGTAGAGATAATCACTAGTTGTAATCCCATCACAAATTCTCTTATGCTGTGAATTGTATTACGGACATTCAGTAGATGAGTTTAAGATCCCAATCAAATACACAAATATGTATACTCAAATAGTGAATTTTCATTTATTAAAATAAATGTTTACAATCATAAGGCGATTGCCTTAGGACACTTCTCTCATATCACTAACACTCTCCCCCTTATGAAAAGTTCCACCAAGGACTCTATTTGAATGATCTAGGTTCTCTTCCAAGGATACAAGGGCAAGAAGGGTTCAAGTGGCAAAGAGATTTCCATTCTCCTTCTCTTTTAAGGTCTAAAAATCAAAGACAACCCAAGGTAAAACCCTCTCACCTGTGGTATGATAGCTTTCAAAGTTATTTGTCATGATCTAAGTCTTATTGGCATGATATGTTGGAAAAATCCATGAAAAGGGCTCATGAAGGTTTCGGCCAAGGCATGTTTTGGGCTAGAAATCATGTTAAAGACTTGATTTATATTTGCAAATGGTTACCTATGATAGGTGAAGTATAAAAGCATGATGTTTGAAGTTTTATGGCACCCTAAGAACCCCTTAGGGTTTCGGCCACCTCCAAGACTAGGGTTAGGTTTAATCTTCAAATCACCAAGCATGCTTAGTATGTCTTGCTATGATATAGTATGGATGAAAGTAGTGATTTGTATGAATTTTCTATGGGCTTGTTACCGTTATAGGGTTCGACCAAGTCATGTACTAGGGCTAAGGCTTAGTGTTAAGTCCAATCAAGGGTTCAATTGGTCTTCCATGGCATGATATGCAAGGTATAGGATGTTAATCTTAACCTAGGCAAATTTTCTATGAATTTAGATCTCCTTCAAGTTTAGGCCAAGACCCAAACCTAGGGTTTGGATTGGGTTAAGGTCTCAAGGATGCATGTTTCTAAGTTACCATGATGCTAGTAAGTAGTTAAGCACGAAGTAAGGATCTTTATGTTACAAAAATCTTAGTTTATGTGTGAAGTAATATGATCTTGTATGTTAGATCTTAACTGATGATTTACTCATGAACATTTAGATCATATACCATGAATATATGAAATTTATGTAGGATGTAAATTATGATAGATAGAATGATGCATGTATAATGATAAATGTTTATAATAGATTTATGGTTTATGAACGTACATGCATGTTTTAAGGTAAATGCCATGAACCCTAGTAGTATGTGTCATGTTTATATGTAACTTACCATCCATGCTTATTGATGAATACTAGGATTATGTATGCTAGATGAAATGTATCATGTATGAAGTACATGTTTATTTATGTATTGTGATCATGCAAGTTTTACGAACCAAGATAATGCTTATGGCTAAAAACATGATTACGCATGTATGTCCTATTATGTGAATAAAGAATGATAAGTATGAATGAAGATGATGGTTATGCCTTAAGTATGAATGATAAGTATGAATGATGAAGGCATAACGATGATATGAAATAAGTATGAATGATAAGTATGAATGATAAAGCATGCATATTTATTTTTATGAATGAGGCTTGTACCGGACCGAAGTAAGGGTCCAAGGGATGGGTACCTTAAGAATGCCCCGGTTCTGGACTACCGAAGCTGTCCACGGTTCTGGCACTACCGAAGCTGTGCAACAGGGATGGGCACCTTAAGAACGCCGTGGTTCTAGGACTACTGACTATGCTGTCCTTACCCTAGCAGGTTGAGGCTAGCTACCTCATATTTACTTAGGGATGCGCGCTTATGATGTATGTATGTGGTACAAGCCGGGGACCCCAATGATGTTATGTTTATGTTAAGCACTTAAAAGTATGGTTTTAAAAACTAAGCATCCTTATGTAGTAAATGCATTTGACTCATTCATACATCCATGTTATGCATCGCGCCAGGTTAAGTATATTTTATGTTGTGTGTTTATGCTCATAACTTATGCCATGTATAAGTATGCCTTATGTTCATGTATGCTAAGAATTATGTCATGTATAAGTATGCCTTATGTTCATGTATGCTAAGAATTATGTCATGTATAAGTATGCCTTATGTTTATGTATGCTAAGAATTATGTCATGTATAAGTATGCCTTATGTTCATGTATGCTAAGAATTATGTCATATATAAGTATGCTTTATGTTCATGTATACTAAGAACCATGCCATGTATAAGTATGTTTCATGTTCACGTAGGTGTGCTCATGTTCATGTATGTTAAGATTTATGCCATGCTTGATATGTTTATGCTTATTGTCATGTAGGTATGCTTTATGTCATGTATACGTTGCTTGATATATTAAGTCATGTTCATGTATGTTCATTTATGCCATGTATAACTATGCTTATGTTTATACTCGAAGTTATGTTATGTCAGATGCTTGATATGTTTATGTTGAAGCAACGTATGGTTTTAGTGAGTAGGAAAGGGTTTTACTAAGCCTATGTGCTTATAGTTTATTTTTCCTTGTACCGCAGATCAAGCAAGAAGCTATTAAGGGAAGCCGCAGGAGAGGCAGAAGCATGTGTGTGTGTGTAGCAGTGACTTGGCAAAAGATCCTTATATTCTCACATAATGCATGTCTTGGGTGAAAAATGTTTTTCTTAAATTTTATGCTATGTTTTATGGTTATGACTGATGGATGACTTAAGACTCATGATGCTATGTTTATGGACAAGTACATACTACTTATGATGACTATGAATAAGCTATGAAATGGTTAAGTCATGATGCCATGTATAGATGTTCCATGTGTTTAGTTGCATGGTTAAAAGCATGTTTAGAAAAAAATGATTCCGGTGCATTAAGATGTTTACGCACATGTATGTTTAGCATAACGACGCCTCTCTCGCCACACCACGAGGTGTGGGAAAAAGGCGGGCATTACAATGCATCCTGGTTCCACCAAAATGTACCAAGACCTCAGGGGACGTTTTTGGTGGCCTGGGATGAAGAGAGACATCGCCAGATATGTCAGTACCTGTCTGACATGCCAAAGGGTCAAGGCAGAACATCAGAGACCAGGAGGAGTTCTGCAGCCTATCCAGATTCCAAAATGGAAATGGGAATATATTTCCATAGATTTTATAGTGGGACTACCCAGAACAACGAATGGATATGATGCAATTTGGGTAATAGTTGACAGGTTGACTAAGTCTGCACACTTCCTAGCTATCAGGATCTCTTATTCCATGGAACAGCTAGCTCAGTTATACCTCAAGGAGATCGTCAAACTACATAGAGTCCCTAGGACTATCATTTCATATAGGGATAGTTGGTTCAATTCACACTTTTGGGAGTGAGTACAGACAACACTAGGCACCAAACTGAAGTTTAGCACAGCTTTCCATCCTTAGACATATGGTCAGACACAGAGAGTGAATCAAGTACTAGAAGATATGCTCAGAGCTTGTGCTTTAGATTTCAAGGGCAGTTGGTGCAGATATCTGTGCTTAGCGGAGTTCACCTACAATAATAGTTATCAAGCCACTATCGGCATGACACCCAATGAGGCTTTATATGGGAGGAGGTGTAGATCTCCTATCTGCTGGTACAAGGGTGGTGAGAGGCAAGAGTTAGGCCTACAGACAAATCTTATAGATGACACCACCGTAGCCATACAGCAGATCCGCTAGAGAATAGAAACAGCTCAAAGCCGCAAAAAGAGCTATGCTGATACACGACGCAGACCATTAGAGTTTGATGTTGGGGATTCAGTATTCCTCAAAGTGGCTCCCATGAAAGCAGTAATGTGTTTTGGGAAGAAGGGCAAGCTAAGTCCCAGATACGTAGGACCATACCGCATCACTAGAAGAGTTGGCAAAGTAGCTTATGAGCTAGAGCTACCTCAGGAGATGTCAGCTATCCACAATGTATTTCATGTCTCCATGCTGAAGAAGCATATCCAAGATGCCTCCCAGGTGATAGAGCCATAGATGGTACAAGTCCGCGAAGATCTCAGTTATGATAGTTGGCCTATTCAGATAATAGACCGAGCAGTTAAGAAATTGCGGAACAAGGAGGTACCATTAGTGAAGTCATATGGCAAAATCACAAAGTAAAAGAGGCAACATGGGAACCAGAGGACAACATGAGGCAGAAATACCCAGAGTTGTTTTAAGATCGAGGACAAACATTTTATAAGTTATGGGCGATTGTAACGCCAGAAAATTCTCAAACCTAATTTTAGAAATATCCTAGAATTAATTCTGAATTTATGGATATTTTTATAGAATTTTTCCATGGACCAATAAGGCAAAAATGAATAAAAATAAAATGTGCAGTAAAAAGGCTAGCCTGTACCATAAGAGGAGAAGAGTTTTACTAAGTGGGCTAGTTTGTTTTCATTGAAGCAGAATAGAGGAAAAGATAAATAAGGTGAGGATAGTTAAATTTTTCCATAAGTATAAAAGGGAAACTTAAGGGTTTTTAGGTTTATTCTTTCCCTAATCTTCTCACCGTCGACTCCTCCCTCTTGGGCGATTTTTCCTCACCCTCTCCCGAGCCTTTCTCTCCCCCTCACTCACGGTAAACTAAGGAGGGAGTCCAAGGGCTTGTGTTGGGCGGATTCATGAAGGAGGACACGCTAAGGGATCGTCTCAAGGAGTAGTTCGTCGTTAGAACCTCTCGGAGACTCCGTGGATCTTCCCTCTCCCTAAACCCTACGCAATATTGTTGTAAGAACAAGCGCAAGATGTAAGTACTCCTCACCTGCAGTATAAGTAGTTTCGTTCGTATGATCGTCTTAGTTTTAACTATTTGCAAGTTTATGCTCTTATGTGCAGATTAACATCCTCTACCAATTTTAAGGGCACCACTAGATGGGTTGGACGTGCTTCCCCCTTTAGTTTGTGGTTTAGACGCGTCGTCGAGTGCCTAGGAAGTGTCCTTAAAAGAAGAGGGGAGTTTTAGGCACGCAAGGTGCTTGAGAAAATGTTAAGAAGCTCTAATATGAGTTTTAGCATGTTATGAAATTAGCTACCCTTGCTTTATGTTTATGGACCCTAGTTCGTCCATTGGGTGGGCTCCTAGATTGCTCCTAGGCTCTAGATCGCCTAGTAGATGCAAGGTTATAGAAAAAAAATATTTATGAAAGTATTTTACTTTTTATGGCATGTGCATGGACTCTAGTTCGTCCATGGGTGGCCTCCTAGTTTCCCCTAGGCTCCTAGTTTCCCTAGTAGTAGTACCCTATGGGTTCCGGATTAGCTACCTCGGATCTATTTAGGGATGTGCGCATTAGCAGCACATTACCAGGCCCACAGCTGGATGATTATTATTTTCACTTATTATATATATGTTTCAAAAGTTCAGTAATAGCTCTAAGTGAAAACAGTTTTAAGATCATGCTTAGTTCAATCAGATTCTATGAATGCTATGTGAATTTAGTTATAAGAATATGATTTAGTTCATGTGCTTAGTATGATGAGTATGCCATGATATTTGTTTAGATTATATGTTTCAGCAAGAAAGAATGACAAGTATGATATGTTTTTTCAACATGTGTTTTTAAAAGCATGAGTTTCGAAATATGCATTGTTTTGTGAGTAGGATGGTACTTACTAAGATTTATGCTTATAGTTTCATTTTTCCATATACTGCAGATAAAGGCAAAGGAAAAATTGAATAGCGGAAGTGGCAGGGATAATGGTGGATTGTGTGATGGTGGAAACTTAGAATGAAAGAACCTTGGGAACTTGCATTAAGAGGATATGTTATTAAGAATGTTAAATAAATTAGTTCTTTGTCATGTTTAACATTTTCTGCATCTTAAGTACCCTTGTTATGTTATTAGCATTATGCTAGTATGAGTTGATATCGGGTCGTGATGTCATGCCTAGCTTTTACATGTGATATGTTGAGTGATACTTTTCAAATGCATGTTAACTAGTAGTAAAATGCATGGTCTAAGGCTATAGAATCATTTCTGATATTATAACGCTACTATTGATGCATCTAGGCAGAAACAATGCTTAGTTTTAGTAGTAAGTTGATACAATGTTTATGTTTCTAAATTTATGCTTAGAAGTAGTTGAAGTATGTCTTAATGTCATGAAAACATGTAGAATATGACCTAAAATCATTGTATACCTGTTAGTAGGTTCAAATATGAGTTTGAGGTGTTTTTGGTGCAAAGTAGGATGTCCTTGGCACGTTTTTGGAATCTGAAACTTCAGATTTCAGAGCTACCAGTCGACTGCGACAGTTACCAGTCGACTGCGACAGTTACCAGTCGACTGGGACTAGCAAAAAAATGGCACCGAAAGTTTCGTCGGCTGCACCAGTCGACTGGAAAGATATCAGTCGACTGGTGCCAATTTAAACCATAATGTGATGTAGAGTTGTTGGTTAGTGCTTCAGTCATGCAACGTTGAGGTTGGTGGATCAAATCTCGGCCAAGCTAATAAAATTAGAGTTTTTGTTTTATTTTGGCTGGTTAGTACTTCCAACATGATTATGATTTACCGCAGCATGCTTGAGTTATGAATTGTTAGTTCAGTACATAGCAAAATAAGAATTTTTAAACTCTCTCAGTTGGTTTAGCATCTGGAAAACAATGATCAGTAATCAGTCAGCCAGTTAGTTAGTAGCGATCCGCCTTAATGCTTAGTACCAGAAGGCGGGTCGTTACAGAGTGGTATTAGAGCAAGTTCCATCTTTCCTCCACACACACATCCAGCATCGTACCTGCAGCTTCCAAGTAAGAGTACCTTTCACATTACTTATGTTTTCTTGCTTTTTCATTCCCTACTTAACTGAAGCATGTTTACAACTCATGGCACATTAATATAGTTATAGTAAATATGTATGCCCTCTGTTATGTAGATAATGGTTAGAGGACGCCCAACTAGAAGGGCACCATCTACTGAGCCTCAATAGGAGGCAACTAACACAGTAAATCCACCTAAGCTCAAGGAGATAGTGGCTCAGCTCCAAAGACAGATAGCTGAGCAGCAGCAAGAGATAGCCACTTTAAGGGCTAATCAGCAGACCACACCCACTGCTACGCCAGGACCAAATGTGGAAACCCCAATAGTGACAGAGGTTCCACCTAGAGCACCAATACCACCAATAGCACCTGAAGCCTCAGCAGTAGGGGCTAGAAGAGAAGCATATCTGGTTCAGTGGCAGAAACTCAAACCAGAGAACATTTCAGGCACTAGTGAACCGTGGGATGCACAAGCCTGGTTCAAAACACTGGAGAGTACCATGGAGCTTCTGGACTGGACAAAACATGATAAAGTAAAGTGCGCCTCCTTCTGCCTAGCAGGAGATGCTAGAATGTGGTGGGAATGGGTGAAGGCCAAGCGAGACATAAATTGGTAATTTGGCTGCTGAAGTTGTTGGAAAGACTGAAATTGTGGTTGCCCTTGCTGAAATTGGTAATTTAGTTGTTGAAAATATGAGTGGGACTGCTGAAAATATCGGTTTTGCTACTGAAACTGTTGACACGGTTGCTGGTAAGTAGATGAATAAGCATTTGTTCTTTGTTGGCATTCCATTAGCTTCACCCAACATTTTAACTCCAACAATAAACTTTTGATCTCTATTTGTTCATTTGAAAACATTTTGAACCTGCAGTCCTGTCACAAAACAAACAAAATGGCAGCAACCATATACAAAAGATAGAGCAAATAGAATGGAATCAAAGAATATAAATATTAAACACAAGCTCAAATTAAACAAACTCAACTAGTGATTCCCCGGCAACGGCGCCAAAAATTTGATGGGTCCAAAGTAGATGTTGTTGGATCGAGAGAAACGATAGAGGGGGTGTGAATATCATAAATTGTTTTCGGATTAAAAATAAGAGCATACGCAGCGGAAAATTAAATCACAACACAAAGACGCAAGCAGTTTTACTTGGTTTGGAGTCGCGGTCGGCTCCTACTCCAAGGCCCACGGTCGTTGACCGTTTACTGCGGGCAATTCTATATGCGCAAAAAGTTTACAGAAATAGATTACAAGATTAGTACAGTAAACTTAAAGAAAGTCGCTCTTTGTTACCGACGTCCGGAGTAGATCGTATTTTCGGAGCAGAGGGACGTCGTCGGTGCTTGTATCTCGAGTCAGGAGGTTTTCGGGACAGAGCGCTGGAGCAAAAGAGCATGAATGCGTTGGAAGAATTGATGTTCAAAGCCTTGGGGTCGAGGGCCCTTTTATAGCCCATGGGGGCGCCCGGAACGTCGGGGGCGCCCCCCCACATGTCAGCTGATCCGAGTTCCTCTCGGTCAGCTCTGATGCCTTCAAACTCGGGATTAGGCTTTGACGGGGGCGCCCGGGATGCTGGGGGCGCCCGGGTTGACCGGGTCAACTCTTATCCGTTGGCTTCACTGGCTTCCGCTTCGTTAGCTTGAGCTGGGGCGCTCGGGACTCTGGGGGCGCTCGGGAGCATGGGGGGCGCCCGGGAGCACGGGGGCGCCCCGCCCATGAGCTGTTGAGGCACTTCTTTTGCTTCACCTATTTTGTATTCACCTTGGGGTCACCCGGGACACTCCGGGCGCCCTACTCAGCTACTGCCTCACTCCTTTGAGGCTCTCTGAGCTGCAGACACTCGTTCCTTCAGTCCTGCATCCAGGGTTAGTCCAAAATAACATAAAGCAATAATATGTTAGTTTTATACAGCCTTAGCTGTCTTGGTTCTGACTTTGAGTCTCACAAATGGAGCCCTAGGTCGAACCGACGCCTACTGTTCCCTCGACGGGGAACGCGTCCTCACCTACTCCTCTCGGGAGAATTTACCTGATGCCAACCAGCTCCTCCGGTTGGACTTTTGCCCAGCAGTCCTTCGCCAGGTGCCTAGCTGTCGTTCGCCAGGTCTTCAGTTCCAGGCAGTCCTTCGCCTGGTGCCTAGCAGTCCTTCGCTTGGGCTTTGTATCCTGGCATTCCTTCGCCAGGTGCCTAGCAGTCCTTCGCTAGGGCTTTGTATCCTGGCATTCCTTCGCCAGGTGCCTAGCAGTCCTTCGCTAGGGCTTTGTATCCTGGCATTCCTTCGCCAGGTGCCTAGCAGTCCTTCGCTAGTACTTTTGTATCTTGGAATTCCTTCGCCAGGTGCCTAGCAGTCCTTCGCTAGGGCTTTGTTTCCTAGCAGTCCTTCGCCAGGTGTCTAGCAGTCCTTCGCTAGGGCTTTGTACCCTGACATTCCTTCGCCAGGTGCCTAGCAGCCCTTCGCTAGGACTTTTCCTGCACACTTGAGTAACGTTGTTAGATCACCAATAATACTTAACTTTGAATCCTTTGTCAATATCAAAACAAGGTTCGATATGATGCTTCCTGCACCAACAGATGTCACGAATGTGGGCCTCAAATTTAGAAATTTATAAAACTGAAAACCCTTTGGCTAACAAAGAAAATGTAGAATAGGGGCCTCAGGTTGTATTTTTCCATGGACTAGTTGAATGAATGTTTAATTCGAGCTTGCAGGTTTATTTGTCGTTTGATGTTTGGGTTTTCTAGATAAAATGGGTGTTTTTATGATAAGGAAATGACAGCAACAATACGAAGCAGAATAAAATAAGCTTAACTAAAGTACGGAACGAATTGGGAAATTACAAGAACTGAACTTAACCTAATTGACAACTAAGCACTTAAATTCAAAAGATGAATTAAAATTTAAGAGCTAATGGTAGGAACCAATTGCAAGGAAAATTGATTGCAAGGAAATAAAAGCTAGATCAATGCAACTCTTAAGAATTTTACTTGAAGTGAAATGGAAATAAGCTAAGCAATGTAAAGAAAACAAGTGCTTAAACCCAAAATTATCCTAAATTGAACATCAAATGAGTTTATCAACAAGACTTCCCTTCGTCGTCACACGAAGGTTGAGTTAGAAACCCTCTAAAATCAAAAATCAGCGAAGCAAAACACCCCTGTTCAGTTTGCCTTTAACCTTTCCATTCTGCTCTCCCTGATCGGTCAACCGACCGATCAAGTCTTCCTCTGATCGGTCACGGGACCAATCAGAGTCGTCTCTGTCTGATCAACCCGATCGGTCAGAAGCTGAAATCTACTTCCGGCTTCTTCCTCATCGATTGGCTGAGTAATGATCGAGCTGGGAAACTCTCGATAGCCTTCAGAGAACCCCTCCACAAGCTCCGATTGCATCCGCTTGATGAAAACAACAGCTATCGATCGGAATCAGCAGTGGCCGAGCGCAGGCGACACCCTCACCTGCACTTCCTCAGCTGTGGCAATTAGGATTAGCAAATTGAACAAAGACAGTTACCTAGATGTCCTGAGATCTTGAAGACAAACAAATCTTGATGTGGTTGCGCGCGATCGGATAGAAAAAATACAAAAGAATCGATGAAGAAACGGAAGAAAATGCGAAGAAGAAAAGAAGAATAGTGGCTACGACTCGGCGACGACGACCCTACGACCTGGGAGAATAATTGCTTATATACTTTGAAACGAACGGCTGAGATTGTTTAGGACTCATCCAACGGTCGGATCTTCTCTGATCTGAACCAAACTCCCCAGATCTGGATCAATGGTTCTGGTCTACCTGTCCTTAGCTCGGATCAACCATATCAGTGGCAGATGGCTCAGATCCTCCCTTTTCTTGAATGGATGGTCTAGATCTTCTTGAGCTTAATCCAACGATCAGATTGCTTCTGATTTGGATGAAATTTTCAGAACATGATCTGTGGTCATGATTGACTCAATCCTGAACTTGAATTGACCAAAAGTTGAACGATGGCTCAGATCTAGCCGTTCTCTTGAATGGATGACTCATATTAATCCAAGGCTTGATCCCTTTGATCCGGATCCAATTCTGGCTCAAGTTTGACTCAGTCTGATCTAGGTCCATGGTCAATTGAAACCTACAAAATGATATTCAAATTTTAGTGCCAAAATACCTCAAATATATAGAGATTTGAATCAAAAACTAAAATAGAGGTAATTCATGAAACCTAATATAAATGCAAACTTAAGCATATGAAATGTGGATCAAACATGGATTTAAGAGCCTAAAATAATCAATAAAATGATAGTTATCACTGACCTCTTCTGGACTCCCTCCAGTCTAGCCTCAGGTCAGCTCCTCAGCCGTTGCTAGCTCGCGCCAGTAGACGTTGTATCCTGCGAAGGAAAACTGCCAAACCTGATGTAGTAAAAGAAGCCAGTTGGCCCACCTTGAGTAATCCTGAGTTACCTGTACACTTAGTAGTTGTTTAGCACAGAAAATCAACAGAAAATCAATTATCAGATAATCAGAGCATATATCAGTAGTGATCAGAAAGAAATCAGAATGTGATCAGAAGTCTGGCGGCGTATTTGAATTAAAGCTGCCAGCTACTGATCGGTCCACAGCCCGATCAGAGAGGACCCTGATCGGTCACCATACCAATCATGGTAAGTCCTGACCGATCAGGCTCCAGCCTGATCGGTCCACTCTAAGAAACTAGGAATCGCGGACTTCTTTTGATCGGTCACACTGACCGATCACAAATCGTGGATCAGTCACCGAACTGATCCAACACCTGCTAGAGGAATTCCATCTCTCGCAGGCCAAACCCTCTGATCGGTCACCTAACCGATCAGGTTATATCCTGATCGGTCTGGTGACCAATCAGGTCACTTCCTGATCGATCAAGATCCATCCTGATCGGTCCAGATGAGGAACTCGCGATACTTGATCGGTCAGAGGGACCGATCAAGGTTTATCCCATAAACCTACTGATATCTCTCTGATCGTTCACCAGATCGATCAGAGATCACACTGAACCATTCTGTTCTTTCCCTGATCGTTCACCAGAATGATCAAGAGCCAAACAGAAACTTTCTGTTCTCAATCTAATCATTCACCAGAACGGTCAGTCTTCCCTGGATTGGTCACCAGACCGATCCACAATAGGGAGTTTGTGCCAACTCCCTGATTGGTCACCAGACCGATCCAGCGACTCCCAATTCAACTATAAGTCAAGAGAATGACTCCCTAGCATTCTCTGACTCATCCTGGTCCCCCGGACCAAGACTCCATGCCCAGCTTCACTCACCGAGACTTCATTCAACATAGCTTCACTCGCTAGGACCTGGCCTCACTCACAAGGATTTCATTCAACCTAGCTTCACTCGCTAGGACCTGGCTTCACTCACCAGGGTTTCGATCACTCAGCTTCACTCGCTAGGACCCGGCTTCACTCACCAGGGTTTCATTCACCTGACTTCACTCACCAGGGTTTCCAATCACCTATCTTCACTCACCAGGACCCGGCTTCACTCACCGGGGTTTCCGTAACCCGACTTCACTCACCGGGAGTCGTGCCCAGTCCCCAACTAGGACTTAAACCAGACTCATCTCATTAACCTAAACTAAAATTGGTGTCAATCAGGGCCAGACTTCATTAACATGGAGTTCACTTCTTCAAGACTTTTTATTACCTAGGGTTACCTCCCCTTAGGGTTTTCCATGCTTAGCTTAATTCACTAAGACTTTCCCTACCTAGCTTCACTTACTAGGGTCTAACTTCACTCACTAGGACTTTCATAACCTAGCTTCACTCACTAAGACTTTCACCACCTAGATTCACTCTCTAGGGTTTGCTTTAATCACTAGGACTTTCACAACCTAGTGTTACCTCCTCTTAGGATTCCTCTAAGACTTCTCACCTGCCTTACCTCCAGTTAGGATTTCCTTTGTTAGTCATCTAGTCCTGACTGGACTTCTCTTAGATCAAAATATCAAGTGATGTTGGATTAACCCGTATTTTTTTACTTAAAAAAACCAAAAAAGCAATTCTTTGGCCAATTGTAGGATTGAAGAATGTGCTAAAGGGAGGGGTGAATAGCGTGGATCACTTTTTCAAAGTTTTGTAAAACTTAAGAGATGCAGAAAAAAATAAGTAAAATAAACAATGTAAGCACTTTTTCTTTTACTTGGTTCAGATCCTTCGATGACTTCTACCCCAAGGTCCGTGATCATTGATTGCTTTCGTTGGGCAGTCCACTACAAGTCCGAATGATTGCAAAAATATAGAAAATAAAGTACACTTTTAAAATAAACAATACCAATGACTTATAATAGAATCTTGAGCGTAGTGGCCGGAACATCGTTTCGACATCATAAAGTAGTTCTCGGAGCAGCACATGAGTATGGACGTTGTAGAGAATTGTTTTTTTTTTGTGATCCTCGTCAAAGCTCCATATAAAGGCCAATTCGGATGCTTGGATCACTCCCGGGCACCCCATCATGTTAACGAGGCGACCCCTCAACAAAACTTGATCTATCGAGTTTATCCTATTTTAGGCACGTGGACTATGACGCACCCCAACCAAATCAGTGTGCCAGCTCAACAACTCGTGCTTCTGGTTCAATCGACTCTGGACACCTGGACCTCCTTCCAGACACCTAAAATCCTTTTTTGTCCAAAGTGTTGGTGCAGTTTGCATTAACTATCAAACTTGGGTTTTGGTGTATGATAAAAAGGTTAAAGTGAGTGTGTGGTTTTCTAACCTTGTTATCTAGTGTGCAGGATCTAAAGGCTTAAGAACTATCTCCAAGCTAAAGTCCAGGATGGTAGAGTCCTGGCAAGAAGTCTAATGTGGTGGAGTCTTGGCAAAAGTCTAGTTAGGTCCGAGGGGTTGACTGCTAGCCGAAATCTAGGGTAGTGGAGTCCTGGCAAAAGTCCAAGTGTTGGTGGAGACTTGGCAAAAGTCCTAGTGGATTAAGGAGCTGAGTAAAGCTGCACAAGGTAAGTGCGGTAAGTTACTAGAGGAGCGAATTCTGATGAGGACGAGTCCCAATCGGGACTTTAGGCGTGGTCCAACTTAGAACTATTTCAGATCTCTAAGTTGAGGCCTCTGACTAGATCCTAGTCTTGGAAAGATAGAGTCTATTTAATACTCATTACATTTAGTCCATGCTATGTGTTTACTAACCTTGTTATGCCTGGTATATTTGTTTTTGGACTAACTTGGTTTTGTAGGATTTTTTTTGCAAAAGTTTCCTCTGATGAACAGTACCCGAGGCGCCTCAGTTTGGATTGGAGGTGCCTCAGGTTGATAAGAGTGGTTCCATGAAGTCTGCACTGAAGATGGAATTTCAACCAACTGAGCCACCTCGGTTCGGATCTGAGGGACCTCAGTTCGCATCTGAGGCGCCTCACTTAGGATCTGAGGTGCCTTCCAATGGATGAGGAGCGACAACGATGGCTTTGGATCAGGATCACGTTTCGACTGATCTAAGGTGCCTCAGTTGGGAACTGAGGCGTCTCAGATACCCTTTATAAGGGGATCTTGACCGCACACTCAATACAACACCTACTTCTACAATCTTCAAGCTCACGCACTCAACCAGCTTCTTCCTCATCTTCCTGCTATTGCTCCGCTTCGACACGACCATGTCCAACCACTGCCAGATGAACAACACCAACACATGAGCCAAACGAAAGTTCTACACTTGTGTTGGGTAACAAATTAACTTATTTGTACTTAATCAAGTAGGAAGTGTGGGTTGTTACACTTCCTATCCATATCGTTTACTTGATCACTTTACTGGAAGTTTACTGATAGGGGTACTCATGGATTGCCCATCAGAAAGGTCCAAGGGATCTGGGCCTTGTAGTAGGAGTCATCAAAGGCTCTGAAGCAAGTAAAACGGAACCGTGTTCACGTGATTGCTTTTTCATTATTTTTCCATTGCACGTTCACTCGCTTTATCTGACTTTGAAAAAGCATCATTTATTTAAAGGCACATGATTCACCCCCCCCCCCCTCCCTCCCTCCCCTCTCACATGCAATGGTCCTATAAGTGCTATGAGAGTCTTGTTCGTTCTGTGTTGGTGCAACCACCATTCGAGCAGGAGGATTATTGTTGTTTTTTTCTTATTGTTTCAAAAATATATACTGTTTGTTTTAAAAAAAATATTCTTATGCCATTTTCGATTTTGCATTCTTAGTTTTTCACCATTAGTTAGAATTGGCGTAATAACATCTTTTGAAAAATTTGTCATTTTATTTTTTTATTATTATTATTATTATTATTATTATTATTATTATTATTATTATTATTTTGTGCTACACTAATTGATTCGATTTTGTTATTACCTTCTTCCCTGCACTACTAATCTAAGACCTAGTATTGGGATTCACTTTTTTCTATATTTTTTGTGTGCGAGAATTTTCATGGAGCCTGAAAGGATGCAAGGGTGAAACATCAATGAACCTCCACCATACAATCATGTGGATTTCAACTACTGGAGGCAATTGATGGAGGTATTCTTGGGTAGCCAAGACTTTGACTATGTGGGGGTTTTGAGATACCCATCTCAAAACTTTGCACTAAATAATTAGGTAAGTAAATTAATTTGTAACACTTTACTTAACAAGGTTTTTTGCACATTGGATGAGTACAAGAATGCCTATGGCCTTTGGTCTCGACTGATCGAGCTACACGAGAACCCGACGAAGCTAGAAGAACAAGTCCAACATGCAACCGAAGTCGATCCTGAATCAACAGAGAAGCTTACAGAATTAGGGGTTGCGATTGGGGTTAGTAAAGGTTACCAATATACCCCTGTTAGTGGAAATTCAAATGACATGCATATTAATTTAGATATTTCTGAAAATGTTCCCAAAATATATTATTATGTAGGAAATTCTTGTAACAATTTAGAGTCAGAGTCAACTAACGATCTAGATTGTGATCAAGTCAATCAAGACTTAGACCAGAGCAACATTAGCCATGACTTGGTCAAACAAAACATTGACCAAGTAAATTCAAAACAAGAAAATCTAGATCTAGATGAAATCAATCTTTATCTTAATCAATTTTTTAATTCGTTTAACAATTCAACTCTAATTAATAATCTGAAGTTAGTTAAACCTAAAGATAAAGCCAAGTTAACAAACCCAAAGTTAACTAACAATTCATCTAGATTAAGAAATTCAAATTAATTAATTTGAATTTGAAAATTAATAAGACCTTAAATTCTAAAATATTAAATCCAACCAAATTAATAAATTCAAAATTGAGACCTAATAATAATTCGAATATCATTAAAATCCCAAATAAAGATAAGCTAAAACATTCAACCAATTCAAAATTAAAGGAGAATTAATAATTCATCAACCCAAAATACCCAACCTTTGATTTAGGGGAGACTCTAAATTAGTTGGCACCTCAAAATCAGCCTTTACTCATTAGGATACTTAGGACTAGACTTAAAAGTTATGTTGACACTTGATCTACTTAGTACAAGGGTGGGGCGAGATGATAGTACGCTAGGAAAGTCGGTCTAAGAAGTCAAGTAGGGTAAGACATAACCTATTTGTTTTTTTAGCTCGGTGGAACTAGCTGAAGCTACCATGCACGCCCTAGACTAGTTTGTTAAATTTGGCGCCTCAAAACCTGGACCAGAAATTTTCTCAAGAAATTTATCGGAGATGCTTAGGGTTTTCGAGACGTAAATCGAGGAAAAAAGGGTTATACTACATGCAGGGGACTAAATCGATTATAATTAAAAGTGTTGAGGGGGTTGATTGAGTAAAAGTCTTAAAATTAAGGGCTTAGGTTGTATTTTATGGAAATGGAGGGCTTTAATGCATAACACCATCACCTAAGTGTTGGTGCCAGAAGCACCAAGATCGAACCTGTGTTTTGATAATGACAAAGGGTTCATAAGTTATGGTTTTATTGTGATCTAACGAAGTGATTCAAGTGTCCAAGAAAAGTCCTAGGTACACTAGGCACGAAGTCCTGATTCGAGGAATTGGGAAATAAGTCTTGGCCAAGGGTTGGGCACCTAAGTCCTGACATAGGGTTGGGCAATAAGTCCTGGTCGCGGACTGGGCATGAAGACCTAATCCGGAGGATTGGGCAAAAGTCCAACCAGAGGAGCCGGTTGGCAAAAAGGTAAACTCTCCTAAGAGGAGAAGGTGAGGATGCGTTCCCCGTAGGAGGGAACACTAGGCGTCGGTTCGATCTAGGGTTTCATTTGGGAAGCTCAAAGTCTGAACCAAGACAGCTCAGGTTGTTAATTGTGCTTAACTTATATATGATATGTTTGTTATTTGTGTTTTGGAACTAACCTTGGTTGCAGGAACAAAGGTTGAAGGTTTCTGCTCCCAGGCGCCTGAATGAAGTCAGGCACCTGTTCATACAGGCACCTGTATGGTGGCAGGTGCCCAAGAAGGGCCATTTCCAAAACAGTCTCGAAGCTAGCCTCCACGTCAGCAAATGAGGCGCCTGTGTTGATACAGGTGCCCCAGTCAGCTCAGGCGCCCTTGTTGAAGGGATAAGCGCTGGTCAAGTCTGCGGATATGGATTCGCGTAGAACAGGCCACATGTCAGGCGCCCCCTTCAACACAGATGCCCAAGAATCGAGTATATAAAGGGGTTCACCCCCTTACTTCCAGACAATTGCTTCCATCGAATTCTTTCAAGCACTCTGCTCCAAACGCTTCATGCTCATGTCTCAAGCGCCAACGACGACCCGCATCTCCGATCTACAAATCTACTCTGGTCATCGGTATAGTTATTATTTAATTACTGTATTTAAATTCTGTATTTGAACTCAACTGTGTAATATTTTTGTGCAATATAGAATTGTCCATCATAAACGGTCAAGGACCGTAGGCCTTGGAGTAGGAGCCGATCTAGACATCGAACCAAGTAAAAATCAACGTGTTAGCATTGATTTGAATTTTTCTGCTGCGTAATTGCTCATTTTAATCCGAAAAGATTCGATCGATATTCACCCCCCCCCTCTCTATCGATTCTAAACGATCCCACAAGTGGTATCAGAGTGGGTGGCTCAAATATGGTGCAACCACCAGTTGAGTGATTTTTCATATTTTCGTTTTAAATATTTTTTGCGTTTGTAATTTTCTTGTTCATCGAGGTTGGTGCATCACCACTCGATTTATTATTTTTTTTTCTGCAGCACTACTAATCCAAGACTTAGTCTTGGAACAAGTTTTATTTGTAATTTCTTTTTCAGATAAATTCAATGGCCATACAAGAAGGCTATAGCACCGCCAGACCACCACTCTTCTCAGGAGAAGATTTCTCTAATAGGAAGAGTAGGAAGGAGGTCCACCTGAAAACTCAGGTGGACATGTGGTTTATCATCCAGTCTGGACTGGAGATACCCAAACCCACACAAGGTGAGGTGCAAGGCTACACTGAGTGGGATGGACCACTCAAGAAGAAGATCGAGGTCGATGTAAAGGCCATATAGACATTACAATGCGGCCTGATGAAGGAAGAATTGAACCGAGTCAGACCCTTCAGCAGTGCGAAGGAATTATAGAACAAGCTGATTGAACTACACGAAGGTATGTCTGATACGTGGATCAGCAATAGAGATATGTTACTCAACAGACTCTACACAATAAAGATGAACGAAGGCGAGTCAACAACACAGCTCCATGTAAGAATCCAAGAGCTGATGAACGGGCTGCACACAATAGGTCACAAGGTTGAAAACCGTGACCTAATATGGTATACTCTAAACTCGTTCCCAAGGAACACACTATGGGCATCTATGGTGGATGCCTACAAGGTTTCCAGGAACCTGTCCGAAATTAAATTAGACAAACTATTTTCTGAATTAGAATTACACGAGCAAACTAATGCCACTTTGGTCGAGAAGAGTATTGCTTTTGTTGCAGGAAAAACTCCAGAAAGATCTCAGAAGAAGCTGCAACCAGTATCCGAGTCCGACTTAGATTCGGAGTCTGACGACGATGAAGGAGATCGTCCAAAATTGGTCCGGTTGCGACTACTACAAGGAGCTCAAAAATCAAACGAACAAGAAGAAGACAAATCGGAAGAAGGAAGATCCATCTGAACCCTCGACGAGCCAGATGAACAAAGGGAACATAACATGCTAGAGTGCAACAAGAAGGGGCATTTCAGATCAGAGTGCCCCAACCTGAAGGAGAACAAAAAAGCTCAGAATAAGAAGGCTCTTCAAGCCACCTGGGACGAATTATCCTCGGAAGAAGAAGAAGAAGCTCCGCACTCGAACCTCCTTTCTTTGACTGCCTCGGAAGACATCGACTCCAGAACGGAATCTGACCCAGATGAAGACGTCGGCACCGGAATGCTATCGATCTCGGAGGACGGACAAATCACGGTAAGAGGTTATCCTGAATCCAAACTTTACGATTTAATTTCATACTTGTCACGCAAGTTGGCGAAAGCCAACATCAAGGTTGAAACCCTCCGATAGGAAGTCAAACTCCTGAAAGAGGAAGTCAACTCGAGTTCCTTAACCGAGTCAATTCAAGAAGGAAACTCAACTCAAGTTCAAAAGTATGAGGAAAAGAATTCCTCCTTGAAAACTCAAGTCAAGGAACTCAGACTTGCTTTATAACGATTCACTTCGGGTTTCAAAAATCTTGACATGATTCTTGGAAAACA
This sequence comes from Boesenbergia rotunda, assembly GCA_024364735.1. Taxonomy (NCBI): domain Eukaryota; kingdom Viridiplantae; phylum Streptophyta; class Magnoliopsida; order Zingiberales; family Zingiberaceae; genus Boesenbergia; species Boesenbergia rotunda. The sequence continues at coordinate 5,027 of JAGFNQ010000331.1, read as the reverse complement.
GAAGTCAGTTCTAATTCGATCCGGACTAGGCTATCGAACCAAATCGCGACAACGATCTTACTATTTCGTATTGAACCAACCTAGAACCCGAGTCGAAGCATGGGTCCCAAAGCTATGTTTGAATAAACAATTTAGACCAAACCAATATTGGATCCCCAAGGACAAGATTCACATCTTGCCTTACCCTTATCGAGGCTTCAATCTAGGGGGAGCTAATATAAAAACCATTTTCATAATTAGATGATTTTTTTAATTGCTTGTTGCTTGTTTATTTTATTTCTACAATTTTATTATGTTTAGACTTAGGAATGATTAGTTAAGGACAAAAGACATACTTGAAACTTGAACAACATAGTATTAGGTAGAGGTGAGATAATAGTACGTTAGGGAAGCCCTTCTAATAAGGTCAAGTGGGGTAAGGTGCACCCTAGTTGGTATGTTTAGTCTGGTGGAACTAGCCGAAGCTACTGATCCAAAATCTAAGCTAGTTAGACCAAAATTTTTCAAGAAGTAATTTGAAATGAACTTTCGGTAAAAGGCTTTGTCAAGGAAAGGGTAGCTCCAATAAGGCTACGACCTAAGAATGCCTCTATGCCTCGCCAAGACCTGGAAGCCAATTATCGGAACTCATTTTTAAATTACTATTTGATAAATTTGAATCTAACGCAAGTTTTAATTAAATCTTAGATTTAACATTTTTCAAAATTAATTCTACATCATTCAAGATCAACTCTACAAAATTTTCAAAATTATTCAACATTTTTCAAAACTCTACATTTTTCAAAATTAACTTAATATTTTTTTTCCAGAATTAATTCTACTTCTTTAAAAATCAAATCTACAACATCTTTTCAAAAATAATTCAATTTATACTGAAAACCTGTCTCACAAGAACACATAAGGTCAACATGCTTGATAACCCTAGATATGGGTGAGACAGACTAGGTAGTGAAATTCAATTTAATCTATCCCTACCTCTACATAAATGGATCCAAATCAAAAACATACTTTATGTGTAGGAACATAAAGATTAGGATCAGTGGATGTTGGATAGTGGATGCTCCAGACACATGACTGGGGATAAATTGAAGTTCACCAAAATCAAGTTCAAAAATCATGGCTCAGTGGCATTTGATAACAATGCCACACTTAAAGTAATTGGGTCAGGTAACATTGAACTTAATTCAGATTTTATTATTAAAAAGGTGTTGTTAGTTGAAAATTTTAAATTTAATTTGCTTAGCATTAGCCAACGTTGTGATACTGGTTATATTTTTACCTTCACCAATTCTGACTGCCTGATTAGGAACCAACAAGACTCAGAAATAACACTTAAGGGTAGTAGGAAAAACAATGTTTACACAATCAATCTACCCTCAATACCTAAATGCTTTCTAACTTAATTAGAAGAAACCAATCTTTGGCATAGAAGACTAGGCCACACCCATACCAAATTAATTTCATAAATAACTCAACTTGGATTGATTAAAGGTGTACCTAAAATTAAGAACTTTGACAATACAATTTGTAATTCATGTCAACAAGGTAAACAAACCAAGTCAACACATAAACCAACTCAGTTAGACTTGACCCAAGCTACACTTGAGCTCCTACACCTTGACCTATTTGATTCACATGGAGCCAAGTCACTAAGCGGGAATCGGTACTGTTTAGTAATCATTGATGATTACTCTAGATTCACCTGGGTTAGGTTCTTAAAAAATAAAGATGAAACATTTAATTCATTTAATAATTTGTGCAAAATGATAGAAAATCATTATGACACAAAAATTAAAAACCTTAGGAGTGGCCATGGGGGAGAGTTTGAAAATTAAAAATTTGAGGAACTTTGTAAAATCAATGGGTTCGTCCATGAATTTTCATACCCTAGAACTCCCCAACAGAATGGAATAGTTGAGAGAAAGAATAGAACCCTTCAGGAAGCTGTTAGGACCATGCTCAACGAATATAACCTAACCAATCAATTTTGGGCAGAAGTGGTAAATACAGCCTGTTATATTCAAAATAGGGTCTTAATTTAAAGAAGACACAACAAGACACCCTATGAAATCTATTATCACAGATTACCTAATCTACATTACTTTAGGGTTTTTGGGTGCAAAGTCCATATTTTAAACACTAAGGACTACCTAGGTAAGTTTCAATCAAAATCAATCCCAGGGACCTTCTTAGGATATTTAACAACAAGTAGAGACTATAGGGTTTACAATAAACAAACTCACAAAATTGATGAAACTACCAACTTAATCTTTGATGAAGAAATTGAAACAAAATCTATTGACAATAAAAACCTAAACAATTCAAATCTTGATCAAGAAGATAGTGAACCATTAATTGAATTATTAACTGAACTATCAATTCAACCAACTATTGAGGTATCAACTAAACCAATAGTTGAACCAACCCAAGTAGTTGAACCAAACACTGAACCAAACCTTCCAGCCAGACCTGAGGCTGAACCTAGATCAAGAAGAATGAAGAAACCCAAACTCAATCATCCATCTGACCAAATTTTGGGTGAACCAACCTTAGGAGTCAGAACAAGGTCTTCTTACCAAAATCTTAGTCAAAATGCTCTAATTTCAAAAATAGAACCTAAGACTATAGAAGAAGCCCTACCTGACCCAGATTGGATTATAGCAATGCAAGAAGAACTAGCCCAATTTGAGAGAAACTAAGTCTGGGACTTAGTACCTAAACTTGAGGGTAAGTCAATTATAGATACTAAGTGGGTATTTCGAAACAAACTAAATGACCAAGGGGAGATTGTGAGAAACAAAGCCCGCTTAGTAGCTAAAGGGTTTAGTCAAGTCAAAGGGCTATATTATGATGAAACTTATGCTCCCGTAGCTAGACTTGAATCAATTAGGATGTTACTAGCTTTGTAACCCATAGAGGGTTTGTACTATACCAAATGAATGTCAAGTCTGTCTTTCTTAATGGGTTTATAAAAGAAGAAGTATATGTAGGGTAGCCCTCAAGATTTGAGTGTAACGCCCCAAAATTTCCATTTTTAGTACTTAAAGTCCTTAGAATTATTTAGAAATGGTTTAGAAATATTCTAGATATTTTTAGGAATTTTTAGAGTATTTTTATGGAATTTTCCGAGTCCGTTTGGTGTTTTTGGAAAAAGAAAAAGAAAAATAAAAAGAAAAATAATAAAAACGTTTAAGGGCAGCCGGTGGATTGAACCCGCGACCACCACGAAACAGCCCGCGCGCGCAACCAGCCGGGCTAGGGTATCAAGCACAGAAAAGGAAGGAGAGACCTATATTTAAGGGGTAGTTAGGTCGATTTGCCCGCATAAGTATAAATGGAAAAACCAATTAAGTGCAGCTGGTGGATCGAACCCGCGACCAGCACGGAACCAGAAACGCGCGCGACCAGCTGGGCTAGGGTATCAAGCAAAGAAAAGGTTGGAGAGAACTATATTTAAGGTGTAGTTAGGTTAATCCGCCCCATAAGTATAAATAGGTAATTAAAGAGAAAAGTTTTATTTTCTCTCCTCTCCAAACCCTCACGCCGACCCCTCCTATTCTGGGCGAAACTACACCAAGCTCTAGGGGGCCGGTCAAGGCTCTTCTTCAAGAGATTTCCTAATATTCGGGATTCCCGCGACGAGAGGAACGCGTAGGCGTGAAGAATTCTCCGAGATCTCAAGTTTCTTCCGAGCTCTAGACATCAATCTTGGTTGTAAGTCCAAGATATCAATGTAAGTACTGCTCACCTGCAGTAAGAGGCAGTTTTTCCGCGAGAATTTCCTTTAAAAGTTTTTAGAAGAGATATTTCCTTTTTGTTTGAGTTTTTGCTTGTGATCTTAGTTCATTATATGCTTATATATGTTGATTAATACCCTATATGAGTTTAGGGTCCAAGAAAAGCTATGAGAAAAGAAAAGAAATGATAAAGATAAGAAAAGAAAAGGCCAAGGCCTTAAGAAATCCCCAAAAGTCAAGACTTAGGGATTTTAGCACGCAAGGTGCTCCAGAAAATGCCAAGGCATTTACAGATAAGAAAGAAAAGAAAGAAAAGCTATTTTATTTTCTAAGGCCAGTACCCGGCATCCAAGGGCGTCGTTAAAGAAATCCAGGTGTCCAATTCCAAGGTCTTGGCCCTGGTAGACCAAGGTCTGCTCTATTAGGGTTGGTGGCCCGCTACCCCAACCTTTTAGGGAACGCGCATATCAGATGGTACTTACGTCTTCAGTGGATCCAAGTGATTAGTATTTTCAAGTATATGCTTTAGCAAACTTTTCTAAAGTTCAAAGAGTTTTCAAAAAGTTAAAGAATAGCTAAAGTTGTAAGTTGAGCCAAGAAAAGCAAGTTGAGATTTATTAATGCTTGAGTATGCATGTTTTGAGTTATACATGTTTAGTTTAGTTTTCTTTCAAGCATATAAGTATCTCATATGATTTTCATATTGTTCAAGAAGCATGTTTGCACATTTCGAGATTTTGTGTGCTAGATAGTACTTACTAAGATTTTTGCTTACTAGTTGCATTTCCTCTTACTGCAGATAAAGGTAATGGCAAGCAATTCTGAAGGAAGGCGACGAGGCGGTGCTGAGTAAAGTGTGTGTGGTGGCTGATTTTGGAAAGATCTTTGAGACGAGACAATTTAGTTATTTGAATTACAATGTTATAGTTTATTCAAATTCCAAGTTCTAGCTTTATGGAGTTTAGCGAACATTTAAGCTTTGGATAGTTTTACATGCTCAATTTCATAGAATAAAGATTTCATGCCATTTCATTTAGCATACATATCCTTATGATTGCATTGGATGAGTAGAAGTGTGAGTAGTTTGAGATATTGATACTTTATTGGAGTTATTAATGCATGTGCCAAAGATAGGACTAGTTTCCCATTTAAATCAAGTTTTATTGCTCAATTATGCTTAGAAAAGTCGCCTTCTCATTTCATGATGTTTTAGCAATGTTATAGAATCTTGCATGATGAGTTTAAATGGTTAGAAGTTAAGTTTGGTACAAACTCTAGCCTAAAGTTTAA
>JAGFNQ010000330.1:484385-527178 GCA_024364735.1 Boesenbergia rotunda | reverse complement strand
CTTTATATAAATTTCTTTATCATGGTAAATCAATCCATTATTGATTTTATAAAATAAAATAAATCATTCCAAGGTTTATTTTAATTTCCATGATAAATAAATTTCTTTATACAAATTTCTTTATTCAAATTTCTTTATCCATAATTTTATAAGACAAACCACGCGCGGTTTATTTTATAAATTTGAACCAAACAATTTGGTTCTTCCCTCTTATTGTGGTCGGCCAAACAAAGAGGGTGGGGACCCTCTTTGGCCGGCCAAATCCAAGCCACGATCTCATGAATTAAACTCATTTAATTCGTTCAATAAGTCTTCAAAAGACTTAGCCATTTTATGCTTCCGATGCGTCTATGAAAAATTCAGATTCGACTTATCTCTCTTGATCGGAAAATCCAATTTTCAACTCGTTTTAAATCCCTCGGACTACTCGTAGTGCGTGTGACTAAATAGGCTTTCTATTTATGTTGGCCGTCTATAATTAACCAATTATAGAATGATCATGAGTGGCACCTAGTAGTATATCATGATCCCCAATTAATAGAAAGATCAACGGTTGACCTCAGAAACTATTCTGAAACCATTCAGCAGCTTTAATGAATCGTGCCTCATTCCCTTCACCATCTTATACCCACTTGGTTCAGGACATGGTCTATGTGTGTCAGTCCCCACTAGGCTGACTACGTCACACCTAGCCCAAGTAACGTTTTCTCGTCCTACGGATTCTAATTACTCTCATGTATTTAAGAGATTCATACTCTGAACATGTCATGCTCTGGCCAGAGGCTTCGAGTAACAATCCGACGATAGGCCTTGGGTATACATCCCCTCGTAAGGAGTGGTGAATCCTTTGTAGGCTGTTCAAACATCTTCGGGCACTTCGGCTTATACCCAACCATCCTGGGTCCACACCTCTTTGGAGATGCTTGCTTAAGATGTCAAAGTATAAGTCTTTATGACCATGATGACTTGAACACCGCAAGTCAAAGGAACATCGCACTTAAGCTGCAGTAAGAACTTCATTGACATATCTATATATAGATTACCATATGAAGTCTTACAGCTAGTCACTCCAATGAACTAGTTCCCTTAACTAGCATTCATGTTTATCTCTGGACATCCCAATGTCACCAGCCAGTGAGAATCAGCTGATTAGAGAATAACCCATGCTAGTCTCAACAGAATTGATAGTGTCCATATTTATCAATTCATCGACTAGGGACAATTTCAATACTTCACAATTGCACATGTAGAGATAATCACTAGTTGTGAATTCATCACAAATTCTCTCATGCTGTGAATTGTATTGCGGACATTCAGTAAATGAGTTTAAGATCTCAATCAAATACACGAACATGTATACTCAAATAGTGAATATTCATTTATTAAAGTAAATGATTACAATCATAAGGCGATTGCCTTAGGACACTTCTCTCATATTACTAACAGATAACGTCCAAAAGCCATAGGTATAGAACGTACCTCCTTACCTTATAGGTAGAGAACGTTCAAAAGCCATAGGTATCCCACGTAAGAAATTTATAGGTATCCTACGGACAACCTAACTCAAACCCTATAGCTCAAAATTCATAGGCTCAAAACCAAACTAATTACCATCCAAAAGCACTCCAAAATCAAACCCTATAGCTCAAAATTCATAGGTAGGGAACGGACATCCGGTATGCGAGAAATTCGAAAAATGAATAGGCTCTAAATGAGAAAATGAATCAAATTCATAGGCTAAGAACGGACATCCAGGTAGGGAACGTCCTAAAGTGACCTCTATGGTATGGTATGGTAGCGTTACTCAAACCCTATGGTATCTCACGTCCATCCCTTCAAATCTAAAATGAGTAAATCGAACAAACCAATAGTGACGAGTATAAGATCGAACGTAGTGTTTTTTTTCATAGTGTAAATGACGCTTGCCATTTCTGTTGTAGCATCTATAACCATTAACTATATACTGTAAGATGCTCTGGGCGAACCGTCGCCCTTAATTTAGTAAGTTTTGGGATTAGAGAGAGATCATTCTTCCTGATGTTTTTGTGTTTTCGTGTTTTTTTTTGAATGGATAGTCTAACATTGCCAGGCATCACCCAGAAGATTACATTAGCATAAGAGATTACTGGGAGGGGCATTGCGCCATTCACTCTACGGGGCAACTTATACGTAAGTGAATCGTGAATGGCATATAGTCGTATAAATGGAATATTTTTCATTTCACTTTCTACGTGTTTTTTTGAATGGTTTATGGAGATGAGAGAATTCCAAGTAATGAGTTCACTTAGTTCTTGAATGGAAAGTAGATCGAAAAAGCGACGCCCAGTAGCGCTTCCCTTATATATAACTTTGTGGGCTGTGGTCCTGTGAAGTATTTAAGTAAGTAAACGGAGCCTAAGATCTGGAATTCAAGAATAAAGGTAACTCCTTTACGGGAAAAGATAAGTTCAATAATTAGCCCCCCCGATAAAGAGGCCAAATCGGTCAGAGCCAGAGTTCAAGATAGTACGTCAGAGCAAGAGTTCAAGAGAAGTACGATAGTAAGGAAAGAGTGAAAGATAAGATAGGTACGAGAGTAAGGTCAGTCAAGGAAGGAGTGATAACGACTTAACCCCGCCCAGGATAAAGAAGCCTAAAGAGGTCTGAGCCAGAATCCTGCCTTTGAGGTTCCAACTATCTTATCTTATATATAACTATAACTTTCATTCGTTTTCTTTGACTAAGATAGTACGTAAGTCAGAGTGAAAGAGAAGATAGATAGATAGATATTACATATAACGGAAGCATAAGATAGATAGATATTACATATAACGGAAGCCAAGGCTGTTAGTGCAGGAAGCACCATATCGAACCTTGTTTTGATATTGGCAAAGGGTTCAAAGTTAAGTATTATTGGTGATCTAACAAAGTTACTTGAGTGTGCAGAAAGAAGTCCTAGCGAAGGGCTGCTAGGCACCTGGCGATGGACTGCCAGGAAACAAAGTCCTACCGAAGGGCTGCTAGGCACCTGGCGAAGGAATGCCAGGATACAAAAGCCCTAGCGAAGGACTGCTAGGCACCAGGCGAAGGACTGCCTGGAATCGAAGACCTAGCGAAGGATTGCTAGGCACCAGGCGAAGGGCTGCCTGGAACTGAAGACCCAGCAAAGGGCAGCTGGGCACCTAGCGAAGGGCTGCTAGGAGTCAAAGACCTGGCGAAGGACTGCTGGGCACCAGGTAAAGGACTGCCTGGAACTGATGACCTGGCGAAGGACTGCTGGGCACTAGGCGAAGGACTGCTAGGAACTGAAGACCTGGCGAAGGACTGCTGGGCACCAGGTGAAGGACGGCTTGGTACCTATGCCCTAGCGAAGGACTGCTAGGCAAAAGTCCAACCGGAGGAGCCGGTTGGCATCAGGTAAATTCTCCCGAGAGGAGTAGGTGAGGACGCGTTCCCCGACAAGGGAACAGTAGGCGTCGGTTCGACCTAGGGCTCCATTTGGGAGACCCAAAGTCAGAACCAAGACAACTAAGGCTGTATAAACTAACATCTTACTGCTTTATGTTGTTTTGGACTAACCCTGGATGCAGGACCAAAGGAACGAGTGTCTGCAACTCAGAGAGCCTCAAAGGAGTGAGGCAGCAGCTGACCAGGGCGCCCGGAGTGTCCCGGGCGCCCCCAAGGTGAACACAAAACACATGAAGCAAAGGCAGGCTTCGACAGCTCATGGGCGGGGCACCCCCGTGCTCCCGGGCGCCCCCCATGCTCCCGGGCGCCCCCAGCATCCCGGGCGCCCCCAATGCAAGCCAACCAAGCAGAAGCCAGCGAAGCCAAGGGATAAGAGTTGACCCGGTCAACCCGGGCGCCCCCAGCATCCCGGGCGCCCCCGTCAAGATCTGATCCCGAGTTTGAAGGGATCAGAGCTGGCCGAGTAGAACTCGGATCGGCCGACACGTGGGGGGCCGCCCCCGACGTTCCGGGCGCCCCCAGGGGCTATAAATAGGCCCTCGACCCCAAGGCTTCGAACAAACAATTCTTTCAACGCTTCTACGCTCTTCTGCTCCCGCGCTCTGCTCCGGAAACCTCCCAACTTTAGATACAAGCGCCGACGACGTCCCTCCGCTCCGAAAATTCAATCTACATCGGACGTCGGTAATGAAGAGTTGTTTTTAAGTTTACTATACTGCTTTTGTAATATCTCTCTGTAAACGGTTTTGCGCAAATATAGAATTGCCCATAGTAAACGGTCAACGACCGTGGGCCTTGGAGTAGGAGCCGACCACGACTCTGAACCAAGTAAAAAAACTTGGTGTTTGTGTGTGTTTGATTTAAATTTCCGCTGCGTAATTGCTCTAACTTTAATCCGAACGTTTTACGATATTCACCCCCCTCTATCGTTTCTCTCGATCCAACAAGTGGTATCAGAGCGGGGTAGTTCAAACTTGGTGCAACCACCAGTTTGAAAGTTTTTTTGGATTTACGAATTTTTTTTATTTTATTTCTTTTCTTTTTCTTTAATCAAGGTGGTGCAACACCACTCGATCTTTATTTCAAATAAATAATATCTTTATGAATTGAAAAGGATTTACGCCTTTTTTAATTTTGAATTCTTATTTTCTCACCATAACCCCGAATTGATAAAACGAACAACTTTTGAAAATTTATCATAAAATTTTTTATTATTATTTTAATATTTTTCTCGAAAATCGTGCTAAGCAAATTTTTTCCTAAACATTAAATTCCTACTTTTTCATCATTAATCAAAATTGACAAAATCAACATTTTCAAAAATTTATCATAAAGTGTTTTTATTATTTTATTATTATTTCGTCTTGAAATTCATGCAACATTTATTTTGGGCTATTTTTTTTCCCTTCTCCCGCACTACTAATCCAAGACCAAGTCTTGGTACATTTCTATTATTTCTTTTGTGTGCAAGGATTAAACTAAATGGCCAACCACGAGTGGAACAGTGCCCATCCACCACTATTCTCTGGCGAGAACTTCAAGTTTTGGAGATGTCAAATGGAGTCCCTTCTGAAGTCCCACATGGTCTTATGGCGGATCATCCAAACGGGATTCTCTTTTCCCGTAGAAGATGAGTCATCAATCGAGTGGAAAAAACTAGATGAACACACTCTCAATCAAATCGAGACCGATGCAAGGGCAACTGCAATCCTACAATGTGACCTAACCAAGGAGCAACTCGAACTAGTAGGTCCATTCAAATGTGCCAGAGAAATTTGGGATAAACTAATCAATCTACACGAAGAGAGCTCCAGCATTGAGAACTTTGACTTCGGATCAGAAGATGAGAAAGAATCCATACCTGACTGCGAATTCAAGCCACAGTCAGAAGATAAATTGACTAAGACAAAAATGGTAACCAATTTCGAATCTTCTTTTGAATTACAATTAAATAATCAGACTGATACTATAATGGTCGAGGAAGGTATATTTTTCATTACAGGGAAAACTCCAAGAGAAATGCAAAAGAGACCTCAACCAGTACCTGAGTCCGACTCAGACTCAGAATCTGACGGCGAAGGAAGGGATCCTTGGAAACTGGTCTGGTTGGCTTGCGACCGCTACAAAATGCCGAAGAAACAATCAAGCAAAAGAGAGATGGCTAGAATCAAGGGGGAGATTCCCAACCGGGAATCAAAAGGTAAATTTACAGTTTTTAAAAATCCAATATTTACCTTGAATAACATGATTAACTCGTATAAATTAGTTAAGGTCAATACGTTAGAAAACTTAATTCACAACCATGCTAATTTTAAAAACCCAGAGTTTTAGTTCGATTATGATGTAACTTAGATCATTTTTGTCTTGTTTGCTTTAATTGTGTGTTGCTTTTTATTTTATTTTTTTTGTTGCTTAGAAATAGGATTGGCTAGTATAAGGACTAAACCAACTTAACTGAAATTTGAACAACATAGTATTAGGTGGAGGTGAGATGATAGTACGTTAGGGAAGCCTTTTCTAATAAGGTCAAGTATACACTACTTGGTCTCTTTAGACTTGTGAAACTAGCCGAAGCTACCGATCCAAGACCCAAACTAGTTAGACCAGAATTTACCAAAAAGTAATTTTGAAGATGAAATTTCACTAAAAGGCTTTGTCTAGGAAAGGGTTGATGATCCAATAAGGCTACGGTCAAAGAAGGCCTTGTGCCTCGCCAAGACCTGGAAGCCAATTTTTGAAATTCAAATTCAATTTACTCTTTGTTAAATTCGAATCTAACACAAACTTTCAGTTAATTTTAGATTCAAATATCTCTTTTCAAAATAAATTTAAATTGGGTTTAAAAATTAATTTAACTTTTCAAAATTAATCATGGTATTTTCAAAATAATTCTTTCTATTAAAATATGCATCTCACAAAATAGTTAAGGATATCCTGTTTTGTCACTTAGAAATGGGTGAGATGTTTAGGACCTAAAAGTTGAGTCCAACCCAACCAACTAATTCAAATTAATCAAACTAAAATTAATTCAATTAAATCAAATAAATCTTAATTAAATCAATTAAATTCAATTAAATCTTAATTAAATCAATTAAATTCAATTAAATCTTAATAAATTAAATTTAACTCAATCAAATTCAAATTTAATTCATCTTACTTTTAAAATTCAAATTTAATACATCTGACTTTTAAAATTCAAATTTAATTCAACTGACTTTTAAAATTCAAATTTAATTCAACAACCTTTAAAATTCTAATTAATTTCAAAATCCTCAAAACTTTTAAACTAAGGTTTAATGTTTCAAAATTAACCATTTTTTTGTTAAAATTAAATATTTGTCTCACACAACCCATAAGGTTAACATGTTTGACCACGTAGAACTGGGTGAGACATCTATGACCTAAAAGCATGATTTACTATCCTTTTAAATAAAAATGTTTGCAAAAGTTATTCAAAACTTACCTTTAATTTTTTTAATTCATTATACTGTACCCTACTTTTCATTCCTAACATTTTTTTAATTTCATGTCAAATATCACAATAAATAGAGTTTAGGGCTTGTTCTGATTTAATCATTAACTTGGTCAAAATAGTCAACCCTAGTCCATATAGTCAAACCTGGTCAACACTGATATCCCTTAAGGAACTTAGATAAAAGTCAGACTGTGTCGGATACAGGGGGAGTTCTTCTTAATCTTTTTCGAAAAATTCAGATTTTTTCAAAAACCTTATGCTCTAAAACTTATTATCATCTCAAAATAAGGTTTTCAAAAGTTGACTAAAAACCCTCGTATATTACTATCTCTTTGAAAAATTAACATCATGATTTTCAAAAACTGTGCTATCATTCTAAGTTGTGTTTTCAAAAATTTATCTCCTTGAAAGTTATGATACTCAGAAGGTTATTCAAAATTATTCTTTTGATTTTAATAAACCCTAAAGACACAGAGGAAGGTCCACTTCATGATCTACAAGGACTCCTAGGATGTGTCAAATTTAGGGGGAGGTTGAGCCAAAAGAAGAATTTCTGAAATGTTTTTTTGGTAATTATTTGTTTTGAAGTTATTAGATAATTCTTATAATTTAAATCAAACCCTAAAACTCAGAGGAAGATCGCTTGTAGTGAACAAGCTTCCTAGGACTGGGTCAAGCTTAGGGGGAGATTAAATTAAAAGAATTATTGAATATTTTTTCAAAATTATATGTTTTCATGTACTGCAAGTTTAAAATCCTTTTGAAAACATAAATAATTTTTGTTCCAAAATACTATTATTTTATTTTTTCAAAATTCTTGTGACTTATGAAGTTATTTTTATAATATTTACTTGGATTGAAAAATTTCTAGGACACTTAGGAAAATGTCCTTGTAGTTAACAAGGTTTCCTAGGATTGTGTCAGACTGGAAAAGAAACCAAGTCATATATTATGTTTTCAAAATAAAATTATTTTTTTAAAAAAAATTGCATATTATGTTCAAAAGTACTTATATGTTTCAAAAATGCATAATCTTCAAAAGTACTTATATTGTCAAAAATGCATAATATCATTCAAAAGTACTTCTATTTTTCAAAGTATAATGTTTTCAAAATTACTAACACTTTTCTAAGGCAATAGTATTCTAAGTACGTGAATTTTCTAAAGATTTGCCTATAAATACAAAATCTTTTTTCAAAATTGCACAATACCTTTCAAAGTGGAGCTTTGTTGGTGCAATTTAAACTTTTTGCTAGGCTTTCAAGAGTTATACTAAGTATTTTTATATTTTCAAAACTCATAGGCTTTGATACATAATTTTTTCTTAAGACTTCTTTCAAAATATATTTCTTTACTAATAAACAGCTAAGGAGAGAAAAATCTCAAATTGTTCAAAATCAAAATATTTTTCAAAAGCTTTCTCTTATTCAAAAAGCAAAGTTGAATTTCTAAGTGTACTTTCAAAAATTTCTAAGAGCATTTTTTTGCAAATATTTCTAAGTAAATTTTTCCTTAGTAAACAAAATTTGACTGAGCAAAGATTTTTTGAAAATTTTGGCAAATGTTTGTTTTAGTGAAAAACCTATCTAGAAATTTTTTAAAGATTTTGTTTTTCCAAATACACAAAGTATTTCCAAGCAAAGTTTTCTCCCAATTCTCAAAGTTGAACCATTTGTTAGGGAAATTTGGCTTCAAAATCTTGCCTAAGTAAAATTCTTTTTGCAAAGCTAATTAAAAGTTTTGTAACAAAAATTAGGTTTGCAAAAACATTTTTTAAACTTTACCTTGTTCACCCACGCTTATTTTTGATATATGTCAAAGGGGGAGGAAAGGTCAAAGTTAAGTGTTAAGTTAAGTATTTTATAACACAATGATTCAGTGGGAGTATGAGAAATTTTTTTTTCTGTTCAAATTACATTGGTTTTAGACTGTTCAGAATTGCTATGTTTTATTGGTCTGAACCTTCTTGTATAAACTGTTGTAATTTTTACTTAACTTTGAATTGTGTTGCCATAAATCAAAAAGGGGGAGATTGTTGGTGCAGGAAGCACCATATCGAACCTTGTTTTGATATTGGCAAAGGGTTCAAAGTTAAGTATTATTGGTGATCTAACAAAGTTACTAGAGTGTGCAGAAAGAAGTCCTAGCGAAGGGCTGCTAGGCACCTGGCGAAGGACTGCCAGGAAACAAAGTCCTACCGAAGGGCTGCTAGGCACCTAGCGAAGGAATGCCATGATACAAAAGCCCTAGCGAAGGACTGCTAGGCACCAGGCGAAGGACTGCCTGGAATCGAAGACCTAGCGAAGGACTGCTAGGCACCAGGCGAAGGGCTGCCTGGAACCGAAGACCCAGCGAAGGGCAGCTGGCACCTAGCGAAGGGCTGCTAGGAGTCAAAGACTTGGCGAAGGACTGCTGGGCACCAGGCGAAGGACTGCCTAGAACTGAAGACCTGGCGAAGGACTGCTGGGTACTAGGCAAAGGACTGCTTGGAACTGAACACCTGGTGAAGGACTGCTGGGCACCAGGCGAAGGACTGCCTGGAACTGAAGACCTGCGAAGGACTGCTAGGCACCGGGCGAAGGACGGCTTGGTACCTATGCCCTAGCGAAGGACTGCTAGGCAAAAGTCCAACCGGAGGAGCCGGTTGGCATCAAGTAAATTCTCCCGAGAGGAGTAGGTGAGGACGCGTTCCCCGTCGAGGGAACAGTAGGCGTCGGTTCGACCTAGGGCTCCATTTGGGAGACCCAAAGTCAGAACCAAGACAGCTAAGGCTGTATAAACTAACATCTTACTGCTATATGTTGTTTTGGACTAACCCTGGATGCAGGACCGAAGGAACGAGTGTCTGCAACTCAGAGAGCCTCAAAGGAGTGAGGCAGCAGCTGACCAGGGCACCCGGAGTGTCCCGGGCCCCCCAAGGTGAACACAAAACACATGAAGCAAAGGCAGGCTTCGACAGCTCATGGGCGGGGCGCCCCCGTGCTCCCGGGCGCCCCCCATGCTCCCGGGCGCCCCCGATGCAAGCCAACCAAGCAGAAGCCAGCGAAGCCAAGGGATAAGAGTTGACCCGGTCAACCCGGGCGCCCCCAGCGTCCCGGGCGCCCCCAGCGTCCCGGGCGCCCCCGTCAAAATCTGATCCCGAGTTTGAAGGGATTAGAGCTGACCGAGTAGAACTCGGATCGGCCGATACGTGGGGGGGGGCGCCCCTGACGTTCCGGGCGCCCCCAGGGGCTATAAATAGGCCCTCGACCCCAAGGCTTCGAACAAACAATTCTTTCAACGCTTCTACGCTCTTCTGCTCCCGCGCTCTGCTCCGGAAACCTCCCAACTCGAGATACAAGCGCCGACGACGTCCCTCCGCTCCGAAAATTCAATCTACATCGGGCGTCGGTAACGAAGAGTTGTTTTTATGTTTACTATACTGCTTTTGTAATATCTCTCTGTAAACGGTTTTGTGCAAATATTGAATTGCCCATAGTAAACGGTCAACGATCGTGGGCCTTGGAGTAGGAGCCGACCGCGACTCCAAACCAAGTAAAAAAACATGGTGTTTGCGTGTGTTTGATTTAAATTTCCGCTGCGTAATTGCTCTAACTTTAATCCGAACGTTTTATGATATTCACCCCCCCTCTATCGTTTCTCTCGATCCAACAAAGGCAAGATAAGCCAAGATCAAATAAACTTAAGCCAAGGCAGGAGAAGATAAAAGAAACTGAATCCGAGTATAAAAAGGATAAAGAGTTCTTAGCCATAATCAGCTCAGCTCACTCTTGGAATTCCCGACTCTTGCTGCGGTCAGGCAAATTCACACTACCACGTCGCTATCGCTCGTACCTCACATTCAATTCAAGTATAAGCTCCTCCTTTTGTCTTCGTCTCTCATATTGTAGCACTTCGTCCCATGATTTCTTATTCTTCCTCTGCTTGCCTTCAAGCCTTTCTTTCGTTGGCAGCTCTTTTCTGAGTTTCCGTTCTTTGTATAAGCTCTTCTTATCCTGAAGTGAGATTAGTCATTATTTATGATTCCCGTATGAGTCCCGTAGGGAGGGAGAGAAAAGAATAGAACGGACTGGAAAGGCGTATACTTATACTAACTCGGTATATGAATCAGACTCAAGGGCAAGGGCATTGATAGTAGAAGCAGCTGGTTCCACGTAAGTTTTGTTTCGTAGGCAGTTCTTTATCCTCCTGTTTAAGTCCTATCTTTCCTGGTAGGGGTGCTTTCTGAACCTTCTTTTCTTGAATTAATAGGATTTGATTTGCTCAGAAGGGCATCGGATAGTCGTGAATGGAAAGCCAAGGTCCACGTCGCTATCGCACCGCAGCAAGAGTCTAATATATAGCCATTCACTCTACCCCGTCGTTATAACTCTCCCCTTGAATTCCGACCCTAGCAAGAGTCCTTCATTCCAGGAGTCAAAATTGCTAGGCAATTGGAAACTATCCTATCCACCGGCCATGAACTCTACTGAACAAGTGTCTTTTGAAGGATGTTAGGAAATTACAAGTATCATGAACAACTACTTTGACTTTCTTTCCTATCCCTATGGTCTCCACTTTCACTCGTACCTAGTAATGATCACACTTTGAACTGGAATGAAAGAACTTCGTTAACTCATTACTAGGATGTATAGGATAGGAATGATCTATTCTTACTATACCATCATTAAATGTCGTGCTTCTGGAACTGACTTTCATTGTGTTGTGACCCGTCGAAGATTTTCTCACTCGGCCCTTCCAAATATTCAGACGTCTAAGCACTCGTCCCTTCCTTTAGTCACACGTCGCTATCGCTCGTCCCTTCCAAATATTCAGACGTCTAAGCACTCGTCCCTTTCTTCTTCATCACTCGAAAAGTTCCGCTCAAATCACTGATTAGTCTTATCATTCCCCTTTCCTCCATGAATTGAACTAAGCCGGAACCGAAGGGCTTATTTAGATCTTTTCCTCACCTTACTAGACATCTTCTCTTGAAGAACATCCGCGGACTTAGAAATAGTGACACCTGCTGCATTTCAATAATCAAGCTTCTTTACTGACACAAGACTCTAGTCGATCAACCAAAGAAGCTACACGAATAAAGAGGGTATTTCCGATAGGCCCGGATAGGATAGACATGATAGGGTATCTCTCGGATAGAGCTCAACTGATAAGGAGAGGGGCGACCACAAGAGTATTGGAATAGAGCCAGCGACCAATAGGGAGATATATGACCCGACCCCCCATTAATAAGTATTCGACTGCTAAGGGTATCCCCGACCCCCCATAAATAAGTACTCAAGCGAATATTATGTGATAGGGTCAAGAATAGGCTTGCAATACTATAATCCAAGGGTCGAATGCAATGAGGCAGCACCATATACCATCAGTAAACTTTGGGAGATTGTAGACGTAAGAATAGAGCTCGACTGATAAGGAGAGGGCCGACGAAAGGGTATTAGGCAGCGACCGATAGGTCGATTGTAGACCCAATAGGTTCGAGCGAATATTATGCGAGAGGGTATCGTCAGATAGAGCTCGACTGATAAGGAGAGGGCCGACGTAAACAATATTGAGGCATCGACCGATAGGTCGATTGTAGACCTCGAATAGAGCTCGACTGATAAGGAGAGGGCCGACTACAAGAATATTGAGGCAGCGACCATAAGGGAGATTTAGAAGCAAGAATAAGCTCGACTGCTAAGGTGAGGGCCGAATGCAATAATATAGAGGCTGCGACTGGTAGGGAGATTGTAGACGTAAGAATAGAGTTCGAAGGAGAGGGCTGACTACAATTGAGGTAGCGACCAATAGGGAGATTGTAGACTCGATAATGCTCGAGCAAATATTATGCGATAGGGCCGAATGCAATGAGGCAGCGCCATATACCATCAGTAAACTTTGGGAGATTGTAGACCTCGGATAGAGCTCGACTGATAAGGAGAGAGCCGACACAAGGAGGCAGCGACCGATAGGTCGATTGTAGACTCGATAGAGCTCGAGCATATGTGAGAGGGGCGACTTACAAGAGTATTGAGCCAGCGACCGATAGGTCGATTGTAGAGTCAGATAGAGCTCGAGAGAATATTATGCGAGAGGGAATCGTTAGATAGAGCTCGACTGCTAAGGAGAGGACCGACTACAAGAAGAAGAGTATTGAGGCAGCGACCGATAGGTCGATTGTAGACTCGATAGAGCTCGAGCGAATATTATGCGATAGGGCCGACTACTATAGTATTGAGGGATCGACCATAAGGGAGATATACACGTTAGATAGAGCTCGTGCGAATATTTATGCGAGAGGGCCGACTACAAGGAGGCAGCGCCATATACCATCAGTAAACTTTAGGAGATTGTAGAGTCGGATAGAGCTCGACTGATAAGGAGAGGGCCGACTACAAGGAGGCAGCGACTGATAGGTCGATTGTAGACTCGATAGAGCTCGAGCGTATGCGAGAGGGCCGACTACAAGAGTATTGAGGCAGCGACCGGTAGGGTGATTGTAGAGTCAGAAAGAGCTCGAGCGTATACGAGAGGGTATCGTCAGATAGAGCTCGACTGGAGAGGGTCGACTACAAGAGTATTGTATTGAGGGATCGACCTAAAGGGAGATTGTAGGCTCGATAGAGCTCGAGCGTATGCGATAGGGTTAAGAATAGGCTCGACTGAAGAGGGCTGACGGAAATTGAGGGATCGACCTAAAGGGAGATTGTAGACTCGATAGAGCTCGAGCGAATGCGAGAGGGTATCCCCTCGGATAGAGCTCGACTGATAAGGAGAGGGGCGACTACAAGAGTATAGTATTAGTATTGGAATAGAGCCAGCGACCGATAGGTCGATTGTAGAACCGATAGGCTCGAGCGTAAGCGAGAGGGGCGCCCTTATTTAGTAATTTCTAAGGAGAGGGAGGAATAATTAACACAGTTTTTTATTTAAATAACTAAACTAAAGATTTGACATAAGTGTATGAAACCGGGATGGAAAAAAACCTAACGTAACGGCTAACCTTGGGTCTAAGCGCGTCAGCGGTTAGTTACACTTTCAGTTATTCCTTCTGTCGAAAACGATTAATGCAACCTCAGATGCTTCAATTGTTGATTCGAGTATTGATCGAAAGGAAGTGATTTCGACCTTACGCTTTCTTTCTTCCAGAATCTCTCCTTTGCAGTCGAGTGTAACAGTGTAACGCCCGACTTTTTCCCACACCTTGTGGTGTGGCGAGAAAGGCGTCGTTACGCTAAACATACATGTGCATAAAAACATCTTAATGCAGCGGACTCATTTTTTTTTCTTCTAAACATGCTTTTAACCATGCAACTAATACACGAAACATCTATACATGCCTAAACTTGTCATTCATAAACTTAGGGTCATTGGCTTAGCATATTAACGACATGCATAGCATCATAACCTAACCGTTCCATAACTTATTCATCATCATCATAAGTAGCAAGTAACTTATCCGTAAACATAGCATCATGAGTCTTAAGTCATTCACTAGGCATAACCATTATAAACATAACATAAAATTTAAGGAGGCATTTCCAAAACCCAAGACATGCGATATGTGTAAATAAGAGGAATCCTTTGCCAAGTCACCGCCACACACACACATGCTTTTGCCTCTCCTGCTGCTTCCCATAGTAACCTCTTGCTTGATCTGCGGTACGAGGAAGATAAGACTATAAGCACACAGGCTTAGTAAGACCCTTTCCTACTCACTAAAACCATACGTCACTTAAACGTAAACATATCAAGTATCTGACATAACATAACTCTGAACATAAACATAAGCATAGTCATGGGATAAGTCATAAGCATATGAACAACTACATAGCATGATTTCTAACATAAACATAGATCTACAACATACTTAGCATGACATAAATCTTAACATACATGAACATGAAACATACTTATCATAGCATAAGATATAAGCATAAGCATAAGCATAAGCATAAACATAAAACATACTTACCCTGGCACGATGCATAACATGGATGTATGCATGAGTCAAATGCATTTAATACATAAGGATGCTTAGTTTTAAAATCATACTTTTAAATGCTTAGCATAAACATAACATCATTGGGGTCCCCGGCTTGTACCACATACATACATCATAAGCACGCATCCCTAAGTAAATACGAGGTAGCTAGCCTCGACCTACTAGGGTAAGGACAGCATAGTCGGTTGTCCCAGAACCGGGGCGTTCTTAAGGAGCCCATCCCTGTTGCACAGCTTCGGTAGTGCCAGAACCATGGACAGCTTCGGTAGTGCCAGAACCATGGACAGCTTCGGTAGTCCAGAACCGGGGCGTTCTTAAGGTGCCCATCCCTTGGACCCTTACTTCGGTCCGGTACAAGCCCCATTCATAAAATAAAATAACTATGCATGCTTCATCATTCATATTTGTCATTCATACTTATCATTCATACTTATTTCATATCATCGTTATGCCTTCATCATTCATACTTATCATTCATACTTAAGGCATAAGCATCATCTTCATTCATACTTATCATTCTTTATTCATAAAATAGGACATACATGCATAATCATGTTTCTCGTCATAAACACTATCTTGGTTCATAAAGCTTGCATGATCTTGATACATAAATAACATGCACATCAGACATGATACATTTCATCTAGCATACATAATCCTAGTATTCATCATAAAGCATGGATGATAAGCCACATATAAATAGGACGTATACTACTAGGGTTCATGACACTCATTCTAAAACATGCATATACCTTCATAAACCATAAATCTATCATAATCATTTATCAACATACATGCATCATTCTAATTATCATAACATATTCCTACCTCAATTTCATATATTCATGGTATATGATCTAAATATTCATGGGTGAAGCATAACATAAAATCTAACATACATAATCATGTGATATAACACATAAACAAGGATTTTTGTACATAAAGGTCCTTACCTCATGCTTAACTACCTACTATCATCATGGTAACTTAAAAACATGCATTCTTGAGATCTTAACCCAAACCAAACCCTAGGTTTGGGTCTTGGCCGAAACCCTAAGTGCCATGGGTCCATGTAAAATTTGCTTAGGTCATAATTAACATCCCATACCTCACATATCATGCCATGGAAAAATCATTGGAACTCTTGATTGGACTTAACCCTAAGTCCTAGGCCTAAACATGGGTTGGCCGAAACCCTAGGAGGGTGACAAGCCCATAGGAAAAATTCATATAATTACCATTATTACTCAAATATACCATAGGAAACATATTAATCATGCTTGGAAAGATTGGAGTTTACCCTAGCCCTTTTTACCTTGATGTGGCCGAAACCCTAGATGGGTTTTAGGGCACCAAAAATTTCCCTAGATCATAATCTATGCCTTACATAACATCATGAAACATTTAAGAGGACAAAAGAAAATTTACATCATCCCTAAGCCCAAGCAATAGCCTTGGCCGAAACCCTAGGCTCCACTTCATGGTTCTTTTCCAACTTAAATCTTAATCAAACATCTAAATCTTGTTAAGCATCAAGAACAATCATACCACAGGTGAGAAGGGTCTTACC
The DNA here is from genome assembly GCA_024364735.1 of Boesenbergia rotunda. Classification (NCBI taxonomy): domain Eukaryota; kingdom Viridiplantae; phylum Streptophyta; class Magnoliopsida; order Zingiberales; family Zingiberaceae; genus Boesenbergia; species Boesenbergia rotunda. The sequence goes on along the minus strand of JAGFNQ010000330.1, from coordinate 510,699 downwards.
TTAAGTTATCTTTGGTTTTTAGACCTTAAAAGAGAAGGAAATTGGAAATCTCTTTGACACTTGAACCCTCCTTGCCCTTGTAGCCTTGGAAGAGAACCTAGATCTTCAAAAGGGAGTCTCCTTGTGGAGTTTTTCCAAGGGAAATGGGGCTTGGGGGGTTTTGGCTAGGAGGGGAGGAAGAAGAAGAGGAGAAGAAAATGAATTGATGGAATGAGAGAAGAGAAAGGTAACTTCCCCTCTTATGCTTTTAATCCACATTAAGGGGGGGGGGGGTAAGTGAAGAGTCATGGTGTCTCTTCCCTTGATGGCTCCTCCTTCTTCCCAAGCCTTAACCAAAATCCACTTCATTCCCTCATAGCACTCCCTTGCTAGGTGAATTGGTTAGAGCATGCATGGTTGTACTAGAGGTCCAAGGTTCAATCCTTGGTGCATGCACTAATTTTCTATTTTATTTTCTATTATTTCAAAATTTTCTTAAAAATTCCCCCATAATTATGTTAATATTTCTCATTAAAATCCATTTATTTTTATATTAAATTCTACCTAAATTCCACTAATAATCATGGTACTAGAAAGCCCATATAAGGCCCATTAGTACTTAGTTTCTCAATTTAAATGAGAAAACCATGGGTTTCTAGGCTAAGGTTCGTACTAATATTTCTAGATCCCTCGGAAAATTATCTAGACATGCTTAATATTTTAAAGAAAATATTAGGAAAATTTTCTGGGTCGTTACAATCCCCCATACCTCTTGAAAGTTCGTCCTCGAATTTAGAATAGCTCCGGGTACTTGCGTCTCATCTCATCCTCGCGTTCCCAGGTAGCTTCCTCGAACCGTTGACTTTGCCATAGAACCTTGACTAAGGGTACTTCCTTGTTCCATTGATTCTTGAGTTCCCGATCCAAGATCTGGATAGGTCGGCTTTCATAACTTAGGTCCTCCTGAACTGGTACCGCCTGTGGCTCGATCACTTGGTTCATGTTTGGAATACACTTCTTAAGCATCGACACATGGAACACATTATGAATTGCTGACATTTCCTGAGGCAGCTCCAGTTCATATGCCACCTTGCCAACTCTTTTCAGTACCAGATACGCTCCCACATATCGCGGACTCAGTTTCCCTTTCTTCCCGAATCTCGTTATCCCTTTCATCGGAGCCACTTTAAGGAATACCAGATCCCCAATATTGAATTCCAGTGGCCTACGCCGGACATCTACATAACTCTTCTGCCGACTCTGTGCAGCTTCTATCCGTCGTCGAATGGTCTGTATAGCTTGGGTGGTGTCGTTGATGAGATCCGTCGTAAGCCCCATCACCTCCTTTTCACCACCTTCGTACCAACAGATTGGAGACCTACATCTCCTCCCGTACAAAGCTTCATAAGGTGCCATGCCGATAGTAGCTTGGTAGCTATTATTGTAGGCGAATTCCGCTAAACATAGATATCGGCACCAACTCCCTTTGAAATCCAGAGCACAAGCCCGTAACATGTCTTCCAGTACTTGATTCACCCGTTCAGTTTGCCCGTCAGTCTGAGGATGAAAAGCTGTACTGAATCGTAATTTGGTGCCGAGGGACTTCTGGACACACTCCCAGAAATGTGAAGTGAAGCGACCATCCCTATCTGAGATGATGGTCTTGGGCACTCCATGAAGTCTGACTATCTCCTTAGCATATAATTGAGCCAGTTGCTCAATCGAATAAGTCATCTTGATAGCTAAGAAGTGAGCAGACTTCGTCAACCTATCCACAACTACCCATACCGCATCATATCCATTTGTAGTCTTGGGAAGTCCCGAAATAAAATCCATAGAGATATCTTCCCATTTCCATTCCAGAATCGGAAGTGGCTGCAGAACTCCTCCGGGTCGCTGGTGCTCTGCCTTCACTCGTTGGCAGGTCAGGCAAGTGCCAACATGCTGAGCCACATCTCTCTTCATACCGGACCACCAGAATTTCTCTTTTAGATCTTGATACATCTTGGTGGATCCTGGATGCATCGAATAAGGGGTTTCGTGAGCTTCTACTAATATCGCTCTCCGTAGCTCCGGATCATTAGGAATACATAGATGATCCCTAAGATAGAGTACTCCCCCGTTGGCGATACGAAAACCATCGCCCCTTTCCTTCTAGGATCTCCTGTTTGATTCTCTGAAGGCTAGGATCACCATCTTGTTTGTCCAATATGTCCTCGAACAGCGTCGGTGATAATGTCCTAATTAACTTTATGATATAATTACATGCATATATCATAATTATATGCTTATTGTGATTATGGATAAACCTAATAATATTATGCTTTCGAAATATTAGTTCTCAATCTGAGTTACGAATTATATTAGTCCATATTTATAGGATAGGTGAGATCTTATTTATTATATTACCCAAAAATTTATTTATCACATCTTATAAGTCTATATACTATCCGAACTCAGTGAGCTAAATGGGCTGCCATCATGCCCATAATGAAAAATATCATAGCGGTGACTATCACCCCCTCGTTCATCTCCCCTTGGCCTGCCTCAGGATCTTCTACTGTTTCCATCGGATCCTCTTCTTCTATCTCGGGAACCTCCTCAGCTATATCAGGATCCTCCTCAAGCATCCCGGGGTCTTCCTCAAACATCTCTCCCTCGGGAATCTCGGGGTCTTCCTCAAACATCTATCCCTCAGGCATCTCGGGGTCTTCCTCAAACATCTCTTCCTCGGGCATCTCAGGGTCTTCCTCCATCATCTCGGGATCTTCCTCGTACATCTCGGGGCCTTCCTCGTACATCTCGGGATCCTCCTCGTACATCTCGGGATCTTCCTCCGAGTCCCCTAGATGCTCCGGAAACTCATGGCGGAGAAGTTGCCTACATAACTCCGCATATGAGATCCGACATCCATGCTGTCCCCAAATCTGATAAGCAACCTCTCTCGCACGGTTGAGCAGCGAACGAAGCAGTGCTCCAATTCTATAGTCGTCCACGATCGGAAACCCTTCCTGCTCCAGTTTCCAGAATAGCCAGTCCAATAACCCCATGTTGCCTTGGACCCCAAGGACCGGACTATACTCCACCTCCGCTATTTGTTCCATCAGCTCACGACTCCGCCCATGGTAACGACTCGCAGTGCCGATCTCATGCAACATCTGGAATTGAAAAAAATGATACAGTCAGTACAAAACTGACAAACCAGTATCAAACTAGTTTATATTTTTCAATTCACAGATATATACAGAGAACGCACATAAAATAATCAGGTTCCTTTACTTTAATAGTTATTCCTACCCCCATAACCAATTCTAACATATTTATTTAAATTTATTTTTTTAATAAAAGAAAGTATCGTTCATGTTCACATATCTTACAAGTACTTGCCATTATCTATCATAAGACATCATTCATACTTGCATATTCTAGAAACATAACATATCGTAAGAGTGCTTACTATCATAAAATATACCGAAAGGTACTTACTTGAAAGTGGCAGGAAGGAGGCTTGATGTGTGTGTAGTGAGATGGCAACTGCTCTGATACCAACCTGTAACGCCCGACTTTTTCCCACACCTTGTGGTGTGGCGAGAAAGGCGTCGTTACGCTAAACATACATGTGCATAAAAACATCTTAATGCAGCGGACTCAATTTTTTTTCTTCTAAACATGCTTTTAACCATGCAACTAATACACGAAACATCTATACATGCCTAAACTTGTCATTCATAAACTTAGGGTCATTAGCTTAGCATATTAACGACATGCATAGCATCATAACCTAACCGTTCCATAACTTATTCATCATCATCATAAGTAGCAAGTAACTTATCCGTAAACATAGCATCATGAGTCTTAAGTCATTCACTAGGCATAACCATTATAAACATAACATAAAATTTAAGGAGGCATTTCCAAAACCCAAGACATGCGATATGTGTAAATAAGAGGAATCCTTTGCCAAGTCACCGCCACACACACACATGCTTTTGCCTCTCCTGCTGCTTCCCTTAGTAACCTCTTGCTTGATCTGCGGTACGAGGAAGATAAGACTATAAGCACACAGGCTTAGTAAGACCCTTTCCTACTCACTAAAGCCATACGCCACTTAAACGTAAACATATCAAGTATCTGACATAACATAACTCTGAACATAAACATAAGCATAGTCATGGCATAAGTCATAAGCATATGAACAACTATATAGCATGATTCCTAACATAACCATAGATCTACAACATACTTAGCATGACATAAATCTTAACATACATGAACATGAAACATACTTATCATAGCATAAGATATAAGCATAAGCATAAGCATAAGCATAAGCATAAGCATAAGCATAAACATAAAACATACTTACCCTGGCGCGATGCATAACATGGATGTATGCATGAGTCAAATGCATTTACTACATAAGGATGCTTAGTTTTAAAATCATACTTTCAAATGCTTAGCATAAACATAACATCATTGGGGTCCCCGGCTTGTACCACATACATACATCATAAGCGCGCATCCCTAAGTAAATATGAGGTAGCTAGACTCGACCTACTAGGGTAAGGACAGCATAGTCGGTAGTCCTAGAACCGGGGCGTTCTTAAGGTGCCCATCCCTGTTGCACAGCTTCGGTAGTGCCAGAACCGTGGACAGCTTCGGTAGTCCAGAACCAGGGCGTTCTTAAGGTGCCCATCCCTTGGACCCTTACTTCGGTCCGGTACAAGCTCCATTCATAAAATAAAATAACTATGCATGCTTCATCATTCATACTTGTCATTCATACTTATCATTCATACTTATTTCATATCATCGTTATGCCTTCATCATTCATACTTATCATTCATACTTATCATTCATACTTAAGGCATAACCATTATCTTCATTCATACTTATCATTCTTTATTCATAAAATAGGACATACATGCATAATCATGTTTCTCGTCATAAACACTATCTTGGTTCATAAAGCTTGCATGATCTTGATATATAAATAACATGCACTTCAGACATGATACATTTCATCTAGCATACATAATCCTAGTATTCATCATAAAGCATGGATGATAAGCCACATATAAATAGGATGTATACTACTAGGGTTCATGACACTCATTCTAAAACATGCATATACCTTCATAAACCATAAATCTGTTATAATCATTTATCAACATACATGCATTATTCTAATTATCATAACATATTCCTACCTCAATTTCATATATTCATGGTATATGATCTAAATATTCATGGGTGAAGCATAACATAAAATCTAACATACATAATCATGTGATATAACACATAAACAAGGATTTTTGTACATAAAGGTCCTTACCTCATGCTTAACTACCTACTATCATCATGGTAACTTATAAACATGCATTCTTGAGATCTTAACCCAAACCAAACCCTAGGTTTGGGTCTTGGCCGAAACCCTAAGGGCCATGGGCCATGTAAAATTTGCTTAGGTCATAATTAACATCCCATACCTCACATATTATGCCATAGAAAAATCATTGGAACTCTTGATTGGACTTAACCCTAAGTCCTAGGCCTAAACATGGGTTGGCCGAAACCCTAGGAGGGTGACAAGCCCATAGGAAAAATTCATATAATTACCATTATTACTCATAATATATCATAGGAAACATATTAATCATGCTTGGAAAGATTGGAGTTTACCCTAGCCCTTTTTACCTTGATGTGGTCAAAACCCTAGATGGGTTTTAGGGCACCAAAAATTTCCCTAGATCATAATCTATGCCTTACATAACATCATGAAACATTTAAGAGCACAAAAGAAAATTTACATCATCCCTAAGCCCAAGCAATAGCCTTGGCCGAAACCCTAGGCTCCACTTCATGGTTCTTTTCCAACTTAAATCTTAATCAAACATCTAAATCTTGTTAAGCATCAAGAACAATCATACCACAGGTGAGAAGGGTCTTACCTTAAGTTATCTTTGGTTTTTAGACCTTAAAAGAGAAGGAAATTGGAAATCTCTTTGACACTTGAACCCTCCTTGCCCTTGTAGCCTTGGAAGAAAACCTAGATCTTCAAAAGGGAGTCTCCTTGTGGAGTTTTTCCAAGGGAAATGGGGCTTGGGGGGTTTCATCTAGGAGGGGAGGAAGAAGAAGAGGAGAAGAAAATGAATTGATGGAATGAGAGAAGAGAAAGGTAACTTCCCCTCTTGTACTTTTAATCCACATTAAGGGGGGTAAGTGAAGAGTCATGGTGTCTCTTCCCTTGATGGCTCCTCCTTCTTCCCAAGCCTTAACCAAAATCCACTTCATTCCCTCATAGCACTCCCTTGCTAGGTGAATTGGTTAGAGCATGCATGGTTGTACTAGAGGTCCAAGGTTCAATCCTTGGTGCATGCACTAATTTTCTATTTTATTTTCTATTATTTCAAAATTTTCTTAAAAATTCCCCCATAATTATCTTAATATTTCCCATTAAAATCCATTTATTTTTATATTAAATTCTATCTAAAATCCACTAATAATCATGGTACTAGAAAGCCCATATAAGGCCCATTAGTACTTAGTTTCTCAATTTAAATGAGAAAACCATGGGTTTCTAGGCTAAGGTTCGTACTAATATTTCTAGATCCCTCAGAAAATTATCTAGACATGTTTAATATTTTAAAGAAAATATTAAGAAAATTTTTCAGGTCGTTACAAACAGAACGGCTAAGATCGAATTGAACGATCACAGTTCTTTCTTTCAGAACCTTTCCTTTTGTTCTCTTTATTGATTAAATTGGACCCGCTCGCTATCTGGCTGGCATTGTTTACAATCAACGTTGCCTCATGGGATCCTTTACATCTGCCTAAAACAGCACGTACCCTACTGTAGAGTCGGTATTCCATCTAGCCCTTCGAATGGTCCCACTGTCTGATCTCTTTCCGTAAGATAGATGCTAGACGTGCCATATGGTATGGTATGGGCGACGGCTAAGCTTCGTTCTATGGCGGTTCAAGGCCAATCTTCATAGAAGCCCTTTTTTTTTTGAGTTATCCTTTCGCGTTAGTACCCTCTCCCTCGTTCCTCATGACATGGCGTTAGGGCCATGGAAGCGCGTCCTAGCGAGCTTGCCCAGTGGTGCCCCCCTACGGGGACATCCCTAAGAAAGGATATACCCATGCGAAGATTCCTCAGTTATCCATGCTTGGTCGCTTGGCAGTGTCGGATCGAGAAGAACGATAGAAGGGGGGTGAATATCGTAAAACGTTCAGATTTGTAAAAGAGAATTAGCAGCGGAAATAAATAAAGTAAAACACACGCGAACACCACGATTTTACTTGGTTCGGAGTCGCGGTCGGCTCCTAATCCAAGGCCTACTGTCGTTGACCGTTTACTGCGGGCAATTCTATATGTGCGCAAAAATAGTTTACAAAATGTATTACAAGAATAGTACAGTAAACTTAAAAGCAGCTCTTCGTTACCGACGTCCGGTGTAGATTGTATTTTCAGAGCAGAGGGACGTCGTCGGCGCTTGTATCTCGAGTCGGGAGGTTTCCGGAGCAGAGCACGGGAGTAGAAGAGCGTGAATGCGTTGGAAGAATTGATTGTCCAGAAGCTTTGGTGTTGGGTGCTATTTATAGCACTTCGGGGCGCCCTGAATGTTGCGGGCGCCTCCCCACGTGTCATCCGATCCGGAATTACCTCGGTCAGCCCTTATCCCACTCGAATAGGGCTGAGGATTGACTCTGGGGGCACCCTGGTTTACCTTTTTAGCGAGCTTCTCAGCTGGATCAGAGTTATCCGCTTCGGTGGCTTGGGTGCGGGGCGCCCTGGGCACTCGGGGCGCCCGGGAGCACGGGGGCGCCCGGGAGCATGGGGGTGCCCCGCCCACTTAGCTTTCAAAGCATACATTTGCTCTTCTTGTTTTATATTCACCTTGGGGGCGCCCGGGACATTGGGGTCGCCCTACTCAGCTTCTGCCTCACTCCTTTGAGGCTTTCTGAGCTGCAGACACTCGTTCCTTCGGTCCTGCATCTAGGGTTAGTCGAAAACAACATAGAGCAATAATGTATTAGTTTTATATAGCCTTAGCTGTCTTGGTTCTGACTTTGGGTCTCCAAAATGGAGCCCTAGGTCGAACCGACGCCTACTGTTCCCTCGACGGGGAACGCGTCCTCACCTACTCCTCTCAGGAGAATTTACCTGTTGCCAACCGGCTCCTACGGTTGGACTTTTGCCTAGCGGTCCTTTGCCAGGTCTTGGATACCAGGCTGTCCTTCGCCCGGTGCCTAGCAGTCCTTCGCCAGGTCTTTGGATCCTGGCAGTCCTTCGCCGGGTGCCTAGCAGACCTTCGCTAGGTCTTGGATCCCAGGCTGTCCTTCGTCCGGTACCTAGCAGTCCTTCGCTAGGTCTTCGTATCCTAGCAGCCCTTCGCTAGGTGCCCAGCTGTCCTTCGCCAGGACTTAGGGTTTCAGTGCCTAGCATTCCTTCACCAGGACTTAGGGTTTCAGTGCCTAGCATTCCTTCGCTAGGTGCCTAGCATTCGTTTGCTAGGACTTCAACCTGCACACTCAAGAAGCATGTTAGATAACAAATAAGACTTAACTTTTGAACCCTTTGCCATTTATCAAAACACAGGTTCGACTTGGGTGATGTCTGCACCAACAATCTCCCCCTTTTTGATTTATGGCAACCCGGTTCAAAAAGTTAAATTAATCAGAGCAGTTGAAATAAATTTTTAGTTTCCTCCCCCTGGAAAGAATCTCCCCCTAGGTTTTTCAAAAGTTCATGGGGTTTCTAAGTTTAAAGATGGAATTAAGTTTTCAAATACTTAGAACAATTTTCAAAAGAGGCTTTAGACTTAAACACTTAAACACCTTTGAAGATTTACACTTAAAAATTTCAAGTCAGTAGAAAAGAACCATCTTCTGAAGTTTTAAGTTTTTGGAATCATAGCTTAAGTTTAAGATAAGTACTTAGCAACATTTGCAACAGCTTAAGTTTTAAGTACTTAAAAAAACTTTTTGAAAAAACAGCTTGATTTTAAGTGTTTAAAAAGATTTTTGAAAATGACTTTAGTTTAAGTACTTTGAAAGCAGCTTTAAGTTTAAGTACCAAAAATAATTTTGAAAGCAGCTTTAGTTTTAAGTACTAAAAAGATTTTGAAAGCAGCTTTAGTTTTAAGTACTAAAAAGATTTTGAAAGCAGCTTTAATTTTAGAGAAACTTTAGAGAAAAACTTAGTACTTTTGAAAACAAATAGATTAAGTACTTTTTGAAGAAAGGATAAAGTTTTAAAATTTTGAGAAAATATTAACGTCTCTCCTTTCCTATCTCTCCCCCTTTGCCATATATCAAAGAAAATAAAGTAATATAGCAGAAAGAGAATAAATAAGTTGCATAAATAAATTGCAAAAAAAAGATTAATGTGCTATACTGAACCAATGCAAGATAAACTGAATCAATCCAATTTAAATTTTCTCTGTAGGGACCTGTCTAGCCCAATTAGCTACTTACTAACTGTTATAAACAATAGTTTTTGCTAGGGTTAGTCGAGTTAAGTGTTCTATTCAAGTTAGATTGTCTAAACTTGACACTTAACTTGATTACTGTTTAAGTTGTATTTAGTGCCCCAATTACTGTAGATGCACTGACTTAAAGTATCTTGAATTAAGGCAAACACCTAAGCATCTCAACCCATTCTAGGTTATCAATCAACAGTACCCTAAGGTGCTTGTGAGATGCTGGCTTCTAAATCTATAGGTGCATGCAGTTCTAGGATTAGGGCCTAGGCTAAGTCCATTTGCGAAAAAGCCCTAGTATTGAAGGGGGTAGTTTTAAAATAAAACTAAGTCGAAAAAAATTTCCAAACTAAGTAAAAGTTGATTTTGAAATCAAGTAAAGCAGTTTTAAAATTCTTTTAAAAGTTGATTTTTCAAATCAAATAAAGCAGTAAGAAAACCAAAAGTAGAGTAAACCTATTCTACCAAACATAATCCTAACTGCCTTCTTAATGAGCTGAACTCTGACTCAGGTAGGGGTTTTATGAATATGTCATCTAAGTTGGATTTAGAGTCTATATGCTTAAGGACTATTTCACCCCTGGTTACATGATCTCTTACAAAGTGGTGTTTAATTTCTATGTGTTTAGTTCTGGAGTGTTGGATTGGATTTTTAGTTAGATTAATTGAGCTTATATTATCAATGAAGACTTGGGTTTGATTGTAGTCAAGCTGGAAGTCTTTAAGAGTGTGCATTATCCATAAGAGTTGTGCTACACACTCTCCTAAAGCAACATACTCAGCTTCAGTTGTGGACAAAGCTATATAGTGTTGCTTTTTGCTCCACCAACTTACTAGACTGTTTCCTAAGAGTTGGCAGCTTCCGCTTGTACTTTTTCTATCTAGCTTACAACCAGCATAGTCAGAGTCTGAATATCCTGATAGATTAAAAGTTGAGGTCCTAGAATACCAAATCCCTACATTTAGGGTGCCCTTAATGTATCTTAATATTTTTTTAGGGCTGCTAAGTGTGTTTCCTTAGCACAGGTTTGGTATCTAGCACACATTCCTACCAAGAAAAGTATATCAGGTCTGCTGGCTGTAAGGTATAGTAGGCTTCCAATCATACTCCTATAAAGTTTAAGGTCTATTGGTTTTCCATCAGGGTCACTATCTATTTTATATTAGTGGCCATAGGAGTACTTATGCTTTTAGAGTTATCCATTTTAAATTTCTTTATTAACTCTTTAGCATATTTGGATTGATGGACATAGTTCCCATCCTTAGTTTGTTTAATTTGTAACCCTAGGAAAAAGTTGAGTTCACCAACTAAGCTCATTTCAAATTCATTTTCCATTATTTTAACGAATTCTTTTAAAATCTTAGAGTTGGTGGATCCAAAGATTATGTCATCGACGTAGATTTGGGCAATAAAGATATCTTTATCTAAAGTTTTAATAAATAGGGTTGAATCGATTTGTCCTTATTTAAATTCTTTAGAAATTAGGTAAGTGGATAAGCGTTCATACCAGGCCCTAGGTGCTTGTTTTAGTCCATATAGTGCTTTGGTAAGTTTGTAAACATGATCAGGTCTTTCTAAGTCCTCAAAACCAGGGGGTTGTCCTACATAGACTTCTTCTTTAATAAATCCATTTAGAAAGGCTGACTTTACATCCATTTGGTATAGTTTAAATCCTTTATGGGATGCAAAGGGCAATAACATCCTAATGGACTCAAGTCTAGCTACCGGGGCATAGGTTTCGTCATAGTCTAATCCTTCTACTTGGCTGAATCCTTTTGCTACTAAGCGGGTTTTATTTCTGACTATCTCTCCTTGATCATTTAACTTATTCCTAAAAACCCACTTAGTGTCAATGACGGATTTGCCCTCAGGTTTAGGTACTAGTTCCCAGACTTGGTTCCTCTCAAATTGGGCTAACTCTTCTTGCATAGCTATGATCCAATCAGGATCAGGTAAGGCTTCCTCTATAGTCTTAGGTTCTATTTTTGAAATCATTGCTATCTGACTAAGGTTTCTGTAGGAAGACCTAATTCTGACTCCTAGAGTTGGATCACCCATAATTTGATCTGTTGGGTGACTGAGTCTGGGTTTCTTGGTTTTTCTGGAACTTGGTTCAGCCTCAAGTCCGGCTGGTCGGTTTGGTTCACTATTTGATTCAACTATTTGAGTTGGTTCAATTATTGGTTCAATAGTTGATTCAATAGTTAGTTCGTTTATGGGTTCAACTAAAGATTCAACAGCTTGTTCATTATCTTCTTGATCAGTATTTGATGAAGTTTGATTTGGATTATCAAGTTTTGAGTTAGTTTCTTCATCAAATATTAAATTGGTTGTTTCTTCGATTTTCTTAGTTTGTTTGTTGTAAACCCTATAGGCTCTACTTGTGGTTGAATATCCTAGGAAGATGCCTGGGGTTGACTTAGACTGGAATTTTCCTAGATAGTCTTTGGTGTTTAGGATATGGACTTTGCATCCAAAGACCCTTAGGTAGTGTAAATTTGGAAGTCTATGATAGTATAATTCATAGGGTGTTTTGTTCTGTCGCTTGTTAATCAGGACCCTATTTTGAATGTAGCAAGCCGTACTAACTGCTTCTGCCCAATATTGGTTGACTAGGTTGAATTCGTTGAGCATAGCCCTAGCGGCTTCCTGTAGGGTTCTTTTTCTTCTTTCGACTATCCCATTTTGCTGGGGGGTTCTAGGACACGAAAATTCATGTATGTACCCATTTACCTTGAGTGTAGCATTGTTGCCAAATGCCACTAAGCCTAGGTTCTTGAACTTGAGTTTGGTGAATTTCAATTTATCTCCAGTCATGTGTCTGGAGCAACCGCTATCCAACATCCATTGGTCCAAATCTTTATGTTCCTACACATAAAGAGTTTTGTTGATTTGGATCCAATTAGAATTAGGAATAGCTTAAATTAATTTTCACAGCCTAGTCTGTCTTACCCAATCTAGTGTTATCAATCACGTTAGCCTTATAGTTTTTGTGAGACAGGTTTTGGTAGTTAGAATTAATTTGAAAAATTATGAAAAACTTAATTTAATTTTGAAAACAGTTGATTTTGAGTTTGTAAAAAAAATGTTTGAATCTAAAATCAACTAAAAATTTGTGTTAGATTCGAATTTGACAAAGAATAGTTTGAATTTGTATTTCAAAAATTAGCTTCCAGGTCTTGGCGAGGCACTAGGCCTTCTTTGGTCGTAGCCTTATTAGATCATCAACCCTTTCCTTGACAAAGCTTTTTAATGAAATTTCATTTTCAAAACTATTTCTTGAAAAATTCTGGTCTAACTAGCTTGGGTCTTGGATCGGTAGCTTCGGCTAGTTTCACCAGTCTAAAGAGACCAAGTAGAGTATACTTGACCATATTAGAATTGGCTTCCCTAACGTACTATCATCTCACCGCCACCCAATACTATGTTGTTCAAATTTCAGTTAAGTTGGTTCAGTCCTTAAACTAACCATTCCTAAATCTAAACATTGTAAATTATAGAAATTAAATAAACAAGCAATCATGCAATTCGCAGACAAAGATTGAATTTTATCTAACGATAAATATAGTTTTTAACTTGGCTCCCCCTGGACTAAAGCCATGATAATGGTTTGGCAAGATGTGAATCTTGTCCTTGGGGATCCAATACTGATTTGATCCAGTTTATTTGTTCAGGCATAGTTTGGGTACCCATGCCTGAGCTTTAGTTCTGGACTGGTTCAGTACAGCGTAGTAGGATCTTTGTATAGATTTGGTTCTGTAGCCTAGTCCGGATCGATTTAGAACCGACTTCTGTTTTACAAGAATCATGTCAAGACCCTTGGAACCAGAAGTGAATCGTTCTAACGCAGCTCTATGATCCTTAACTTGAGTTTTCAAGGAAGAATTTTCTGTTTCAAGTTTTTCAACTTGAGCAGAGGTTCCTTCTTGAACCTTCTCAGTTAAAGGTCTAGAGTCAGCTCTCTCTTTCAGAAGTTTTACTTCTTGTCGGAGAGATTCGACTTGGAGTTTATCTTTCTCCAAATCTCGAGAAAGATACAAAATTAACTCATTTAATTGAATTCTTGTAAAACCACTTACAGTTATTTCGCCGTCCTCTGAGAATGTAAGTTTGCCGTCGTCCGGCTCCGACTCTGACTCGGTCTCGATTTCTTCTGAGGCGGTTAGTGCGAGCAGGTTTGATTGTGGGACCTCTTCTTCGGGAGGAGGACTCGTCCCAGGTTGCTGAAGTGCCTTCTTCTTTCTTGTCTTCTTTGTTTCCTTCAGGTTGGGGCATTCAGTCTTATAGTGGCCCTTCTTCTTGCACTCGTAGCAAGTTACATTGGGTTTGTTCTTTTCAGTTGAGGGTTCAGTTGGTTCTACCTTTCTTCGGCTGGCTTTTCTTCTGTTAGTCTGGTTTTTTACCTCTTTGTAGTAGTCGCGGGCTAGCCGAACCAACTTAGGCCTATTTCCCTTGCTATCTTCTGAGTCTGAATCTGAGTCAGACTCGGGTGCAGATTGAGGCTTCTTTTTGATTGTCCTTCTAGTTTTACCTGCAACAAAGGCAATACCTTTCTCGGCCAAATTGCAGTTAGTCTGTTCATGTAATTCAAGTTCAAAAAAAAGTTCATCTAACTTAATTTTGGAAAGATCCCTAGAAACTTTGTAAGCATGTATCATAGATGCCCACAAGGTGTTTCTTAGGAATGCGTTAAGAGCGTACCTTATTAGGTCACGGTTTTCTACCTTGTGACCGATTGTATGTAGTCCGTTCATTAATTCCTGAATTCTGGCATGGAGCTGTGCTGCTATTTCGTTGTCATTCATCTTGATCGTGTACAGCTTGTTGAAGAGGAGATCTCTCTTACTGATTCGTGTATCTGAAGTTCCTTCGTGCAGCTCGATCAGTTTGCCCCACAGCTCCTTGGCACTGTTGAATGGACCCACCCGGTTCAGCTCCTCTTTTGTTAGACCGCATTGGAGGGTCTGGGTTGCTATAGCATCCGCTTCAATTCTTCTTTTCAGAGCAGTATCCCACTCAGTGTACGGCTGTGGTATTCCTTCAGCGTTCTTTGGAATCTCTAGTCCAGGCTGGATAATTATCCACATGTCCACCTGAGTTTTTAGGTGGACCTCCATTCGACTTTTCCAGTAGGAAAAGTCTTCTCCACTGAAAAGTGGAGGTCTGGCTATGCTGAATCCTTCTTGCATGGCCATTAAGGATTTTATCTGAAAAAGAGAGAAGAGAAAGAAAAACTTTGTCCCAAGACTTGGTCTTGGATTAGTAGTGTGGGATAAAGAAAATTAAATATCGAGGGGTGTTGCACCGGTCTCGATTAACGATAAGAATTTGAAAAAAAATAAGAAATAATTTTACAAAAATCCGAAAAATTCTCAAACTAGTGGTTGCACCAAATTTGAGCTTCCCCGCTCTGATACCACTTATTGGATCGAGAAGAACGATAGAGGGGGGGGTGAATATCGTAAAATGTTCGGATTTGTAAAAGAGAATTAGCAGCGGAAATAAATAAAGTAAAACACACGCGAACACCACGATTTTACTTGGTTCGGAGTCGCGGTCGGCTCCTACTCCAAGGCCCACGGTCGTTGACCGTTTACTGCAGGCAATTCTATATGTGCGCAAAAATAGTTTACAAAATGTATTACATGAATAGTACAGTAAACTTAAAAACAGCTCTTCGTTACCGACGTCCGGTGTAGATTGTATTTTCGGAGCAGAGGGACGTCGTCGGCGCTTCTATCTCGAGTCGGGAGGTTTCCGGAGCAGAGCGTGGGAGTAGAAGAGCGTGAATGCGTTGGAAGAATTGATTGTCCAGAAGCCTTGGTGTTGGGTGCTATTTATAGCACTTCGGGGCGCCCTGAACGTTGCGGGCGCCTCCCCACGTGTCATCCGATCCGGAATTACCTTGGTCAGCCCTTATCCCACTCGAATAGGGCTGAGGATTGACTCTGGGGGCGCCTGGGACGCTGGGGGAGCCCTGGTTGACCTTTTCAGTGAGCTTCTCGGCTGGATCAGAGTTATCCGCTTCGGTGGCTTGGGTGCAGGGCTCCCTGGGCACTGGGGGCACCCGGGAGCACGGAGGCGCCCCGCCCACTTAGCTTTCGAAGCGTACTTTTGCTCTTCTTATTTTGTATTCACCTTGGGGGCGCCCGGGACACTGGGGGCACCCTACTCAGCTTCTGCCTCACTCCTTTGAGGCTTTCTGAGCTGCAGACACTCGTTCCTTCGGTCCTGCATCCAGGGTTAGTCCAAAACAACACAGAGCAATAATGTATTAGTTTTATACAGCCTTAGCTATCTTGGTTCTGACTTTGGGTCTCCAAAATGGAGCCCTAGGTCGAACCGACGCCTACTGTTCCCTCGACGGGGAACGCGCCCTCACCTACTCCTCTCAGGAGAATTTACCTGTTGCCAACCGGCTCCTCCGGTTGGACTTCTGCCTAGCGGTCCTTTGCCAGGTATTGGATACCAGGCTGTCCTTCGCCCGGTGCCTAGCTGTCCTTCGCCAGGTCTTTGGATCCTGGCAGTCCTTTGCCGGGTGCCTAGCATTCCTTCGCTAGGTCTTGGATCCCAGGCTGTCCTTCGCCCGGTGCCTAGCAGTCCTTCGCTAGGTCTTCGTATCCTAGCAGCCCTTCGCTAGGTGCCCAGCTGTCCTTCACCAGGACTTAGTGTTTCAGTGCCTATCATTCCTTCGCTAGGTGCCTAGCATTCCTTTGCTAGGACTTCAACCTGCACACTCAAGCAGCATGTTAGATAACAAATAAGACTTAACTTTTGAAGCCTTTGCCATTTATCAAAACACAGGTTCGACTTAGGTGCTGTCTGCACCAACAGGCAGAATGACCTGTCTCCTGTCCGTGTAGTGAGGAAACTCCTTCAGAAGTTTAGAGGTCAAGCCGTATGATGGGAAAGTGCCTTGGTGAAGATTCGGATCCTCGTGTGCCAAGATCATGCCTTGCTGCAGGGATGTGATTATACAGGAAGACCGAGACTTCGGATGCAAGAACTTTGCCCAGAAAGAATAGTTGGTTAAGTTGACTGGGGGACCATGGAGGATAATGGGTCATTATGTGATGATTCAGCGGTGGAAGCCGCAGTTTAAACCTTCTTCTGCGCCGTTGGGGGTGACAGCTGTTTGGGTAAGGTTACCGGAATTGCCAATTGAGTACTTTGATGAAGATGTTCTTATGAGAGTTGGTCAACTCCTCGGTAAACCGTTACGGTTGGATGCCAATACCAGTTTGGCTACCAGAGGTAAGTTCGCCCGAATTTGTATTGAGGTTGATTTGGCAAAGCCTTTGATTCCATTAATTCTTATTGATGGAGTGCCTCAGATAATTAATGAGTATGAGTCCTTGTTTACGGTATGCTTTCACTGCGGTGTGGTGGGACATCGTGCAGAGTATTGCCCTGCCATGGTAATTAAGAATGATGCCATGGTTGTGAAGTCTGGTGAAGGTACCGCCGGTAAGAAGGAAGGTAACGATGATGGGCGGCAAAGCAAGGCGCTGGCTGTCTGTGAGTGCTTAGTTGATAGCAGGAATCTAAAGATTCAACCTTAGACTCCTGTGGATGTGATCTACTTACTTTAGATTGAGTTTTTTAGTTGAATGAAGGGAGTACGCAATGAAGACCAATCCGCGAGCTACCTTGTAGTTACTCGTAAGTTTTCTCTCGACGTAAACCCAGATTTCTCTATTGCTACGTAACTTACTAATATGTTAGGGCTTTTTTCGCTCCGTAGCGATGGTCAAGGTCAAAAAATCAAATCGCAAGGTTCTCAAATCAATAGGAAAAATGGTCATTATCACAACCCATCGGGTGGGTCTTCAGCTTCAGGGCAAGACTTCCTTTCGTATTTTGCCACATACGTGGGTTCGGTTTTCGACCGCGGTGGTATGATTGCTTTTCTAAAAAGGTATGGTCCTTTATGTTCAAGCACAGTTGATCCAGGCGGAGTAGGGAAATTGAGTAAGAGAAGGGATCGTAGGCTATTTGAAGTAAGGCTAACAGCTGGCTGATTTGATGCATGAATTGAGCTAAGCACCGAGCGAAGTGACTTCCTTCGTGTGTGACTTGAGGATGGTTCTTGCATTCTTTGCAAGAAAAGAATGCTTTCCATGGGCTTCTTGAGGCTTCCTTTACTCTCATCGTACTGGGAGTGGTAGTCTTTCTCTGTTATGTACCCTTGGAAGCCAATCCTTTTGCGTTTTGAGCGATTGGTGTTCAGGCTCGGGGCCCCTCTCTGATAAGGAAAGGTAGAGGAATCGTGACTTGTTTAGCCACAAAGAAGAGGTGGTGCCTCTCCAAAACTCTCAGTAGTGCCCTGCGGGCTCGCTTCTTCAAGCCATCTTAGTGCGGGATCTCCCGATAGCTCAGCGTTCGCATGTCTGGGAGGTGGTGACACAACGACCCTCAACCTCAATACAAATTCGGGCGAACTTACCTCTGATTGGCTGAAACGAGTAGAATCGTATTAGTGTTTACTTTTTTCGCTGCGCGGTTCGTGACCTATGGACTTGACCTTTCCTTTAGAGCCGTATTAACATTTTCCCTGATCCTACTCTCTTCTCTCGGGTGCGAGAATGAATAAGGATTTTTTACAGTTCTATAGCATTTAAAAAACAGCGAGAAAGGTCGCCCCTATGCACTCCACGACTTTCTGGGTCTCGAAGCTCTTTCTCTTTAGTCACTCCACTCGTTACAGCGTAGATCTTCTTTCCTCCACCAAGTTCTGAACTCAGGTCGTTTATCTAGAGGCTTTCTCGCTTGTTTACATAAAGGGCGAATGGGTCATACCCGAAACCGGGGTTGTTCACCGGTCTTCTTCATATATTACTGCCCCCCCATCATATGTGAATACGGTACGTACCATTGTCACCTATCTCAAAAAGAAAGGAAAATGACTAATGATTTCCACCGAGAATGAAAAAGTCTATTATATTAAAAGTCAAATTTATTTTCCTGTTGAAAAAATCCTACGTTAGGGAACAGAAGAGGGCTCATCCCTTCCAAGTTCCCCTGTGTTCTCTCCCAATCGGGAGTTCGGAATTCTTTCTTTTTAGGCCCTTTTAAGTCCAACTGCTGAGATAGCAAAATCGTAAAAAAAAACAAGAAAAGGCCAGTTCTTCTCGATAGCCAGATAGCAGAAGTTCTTGCAGAACCTCATTCACTTCGAGCCATAGATGATAGCATCGATAGCTATCTGTATGGTTCTACTTGAATTGAAGGCCTTTCCCTGGCGGGACATCTCTTCTTCCGGGTAGAGGAGAAAAGATGAAAAGGCTGATCTTGATGGCAATAGAATGACTCTTCCCTACTGTCAAGCTACTCGTGCAACCCTCTCATAGCAATCTCGAGTCCATCAACTGCCTTGGATGGTTTTGGGCGATTTCAATCAGGCACTTTCAGCGGTAGAAGATGAGAAGTGTGATGGTGTGAATCCTGGTCGTTGCAAAGAGTTGTTGGACTGTCTTAACTATTGCAACCTCATTGATATCGATTTAGCTGGTCCGAGACTGACTTGGAGTAATCATAGCGATGGGGTGAATTATACAAAAGTCAAATTAGATCGTGCTGTCTCTAATGATCAAATAGAGCTTTGTACCCTCAGTTTAAGGCTGCAGTACTTCCAAAAACTCACTCGGATCATCATCCAATTGTAATTAAAGATTTGGATGGGTCGGATCATCTCTTATCTCAACCATCATTTCGGTTTTCGAATGTTTGGATGACTCATGACTCTTTTATTGAGGTTTTCAGGGCTGCTTGGGGCTCTAATGACGTTCCTCTTGCAGATAGATTGGATAATCTTGCTGCTAGGCTGCGTACTTGGAGCAGAGAAGCCTTTGGTAACATCTTCAAGAGATTCGTATTTTGGCCTGGAGTTCAAAGAAGGCTTGATAAATTATTTTATAATCATTCATTAAAAGCTTTTCTCTCTGGGTGCACGTTAGGGTTTTTCCGTTAACCCGCGCCGCCGCCATAACTCTTGATTTCTGACTTGTTGATGGAGGAGGATGCGACGGGGGACCCGTCGAAATCTGGTGGCAAGCCCCATGGCTCGCCAGATGGTATGGTAGGTGTGAAACGTGGTCGATCGGATATGGAAAACACTGATGCTGCTGGTGTTAGACCTGTTCCATTGCACAACCCTCAACCATCAGTGAATGGGTATGGGACTAGAATGTCTTATGCGAGTAAGGTTCTAAACTCCATCCTTGGCTCTCATTCTGAATCTGAGGAGGAGGGGGAGTCGGCCAGTGTTTTTCCCCTCTGCGTCTTCGAAATAAACTTTTCTTTCGAGCGGCGAGATTGGGGTTTTCCATTCTTTGTACGTATACCCCGCTTTCTACCTGCTCCGTCCGTGGCTGTTCTGCTTGGAGGTCTTGGCATCTGTCCTGTATGTCCTTCCTCTCGTCCTCGTCGAAAAATAGGGTTTTCATTTTCTTCGAAACCTGTTGCCCATTTGGTCATCTTGGGGTTCCTGTTTATGGTCTCGGCGTTCTCTGAAGAGTTTTCTTATCGGGCTGATGTTCTGTTCCCGTTGTTCTTGCTTTTTTATCGGTATCGTGGCGAAATCTATAATAAGTCGATCTGGTCTGCCCCTATGTCCCATCTTTGCCATTCGATTCCTCTTATTAAAATATGCATTCACCCTCCTCGGACATGGAGTATGGAAGTGCTTGTCCTGCTCGAACAAAGTGAGAGGGTAGTTTTCTATTTCCAAAAAAAGCCTCTATTCTATATGGACAGCTCCCACACTAGACCTGAAAGTCGAAAGAAGAAAAGGAATTCTATACGCGATGAAAAAGAGAAGGAAAGTACTTTAAGGGAAGACTGACGCCTAGCTTGACAGTAGGAAGAAAAGGCCTAAGCCCAGCTATTGAATCCACTATTCTTCTTCAATATATTGCCTTGAGTTGAATAAGTCACGATCGGAAAGGTTGAATCAGCTTCTAGGTCATAAGCCCATCTGCGATTCTTCTCTTTTTCTTGATTGATGTGGCCTCTCATTCCTTAGGGAGTGAGAGGGTGGGTGGGTGGCCCCTTACGCGCTTTTTTAGGAGGAGTAACCTTGGTCTCATCCTCCGCATTTTGACATGCTCGGGTTAACACCACGTTTTGAGATTTCTCAAATTGTTAAGCGGCGCATTGTGGTCGTTTTCTGCCCGTGCCTTATTGCTACCAATTCGACTGATTAGCTGTTCGACCACGTCTGTTGGCGAAGGCAGTTTGTTTCCTTATGTCAGGATAAGTCAGTGCTTCCTTCTTAATGAGAGGGTAACGCAGGTCGGCTAAAGTTTGCTTTTGGTTTTTGATTTCCTCCAGCGTTTGCTCATACACTGCTTGTTCGGGTACATTGAGATCAAAAGAAGGTTGCTTCGAAGAACTAGCACCACTTCGATCGTCGGAGACGGAAAGAGGAATTCTATTCATGGCAGAAAGAACAAAATCGATCAAGCCGCTAAGAAATTCCGCAAAGAAAGCGGCTGCCAAAGGTTAATTTCCTAGACCACACCGTAGCTCCTTCCTTCCACCTACTCGCGACCAATCGAGCTATTTTACTAGCGATTCCAACTTCATGTTCCCGAAAACTCCGGGTTTGTTTTCATAGCTACTTTCATTCTAAAGGAAACCAACCTTTAGTCAATAGGAGCCCTACTTCCCTCTTTGCGACCTCATCACTGAAATTGTTGCGCAAACCCATTTCTTTCGATGTCACCGGGCGGAGCCTTTGTCTGATTCTCTTTTCAATCGTCACCAAACCCTGCGCTTCGATTATTTACTGCCGCCGTTTACCGGGTTGGTTGGGAGAAGGGCTTTTCCATCTTTGACGGGGTTCCGTTCTTTCTTTTCGTAGCGTAGATCTTTCTTCCTTCTATGAGCGCTCGATCAGGCCTATGATTGGGCCCTGCACTTTCTCACGCACGCTTCTGTTTCAATTGCTCAGCAGGTACCCGTGAGCCAGAGCACCAAGACTGCCACCAAGGTGCTATCGGCAATCTCTCTCTCTATCTGTACTCTAGCAATTAGGTAGACCTTCGCCCATTTCCAGGATCAAAGCTCGGGAAAGAACCTTTCCCTTTAATCTGGCCTTTGGCACAGAAGCAGGTGTCTTAACTTTACAGCCTACTCTGTCCTTTATGCCCGATTACCGACTCGGAGGCCCCGCCGCAAGTTTTGGTATATACCGCGTATGGAGCCGACGTCGAAGGAAGCTTCTCTCGAAAAGCACACCGCCAGACGGCATGGACTACCAGGTCTGGAATTGTAGGGGAGCAGATTCCGCTCTTTGCTTCCACGAATCGGGACGCTGAACTGCGAGAATCACTGACTAAGCCGTGCCATAGTTAGCCCAACAGGCCTAGCCCATTTTTTTTCCCCATCCGTTCACCCCTTCGGTTCCAGTCCTTTCTCGCTTCGTACTTTACTTGGGATTGGTACCACTTTCATCGGCCTTGCTCCCAAGGTCTTTCTTTCAGAACCTCTCCAACCAGTCTATCTCTTTCAGAACCTCTCTTCAAGTCGAGTTAGCTTCACTCATGCCATGTCTTCTCTTCCGATCCTTCCCCTTGATCGTCGAGTAAGTAACCAACCCCTCTTCTTCTAAATCGGGAATCAGCATAGGTCACAGGAAAGGACATTATTGAAAAGATAAAGGTTCAGTCCTCTCTAATTGTAACGCCCGCCCTTCCCGCCTTACGGTGTAGGCGAGAGGCGGCGTTACGCGAACATAAATATATGCGTATGGACATCTTAATGCAGCGGAATAATTTAAAACTTTATACATATGCGTTTAAACCATGCAATTATAACTTGAATCATGTTGACACATCTTAGCTATCATTCTTAAATATGGTTACATGGTAAACTTAGCATGGTCATAACATAAAAGAAATAAAGCATAGCATGTGAGATATAACATGTGAGACATAACATTCTTGAATATGTTTGCATAAGTTGTTCTTTAGGAAAAACCATCATAAAGTATAGCATGAAACTAGAGTTGACAATGCAAAACATAAGAAGTTGTTCTTTAGGAAAACCATCATAAAGTATAGCATGAAACTAAAGATGATAATGCAAATCATAAGACATATGACAATTATGAATAATAGGATCTTTTCTTTTTCTTTTGCCATGTCACTGACACACACACACACTTGCCCCTCCTGCTGCTTCCCTTAACTAGTATCCTTTTGCTTGATCTGCGGTATAAGAAAATAAAACTTATAAGCACATAGGCTTAGTAAGACTCTTTCCTACTCACTAAAATCATACGTCGCATACAGTCAATGAAAAGGCATAACATAGAGAGTGTAACATAAACAAAAAGCATATCATGAATCGGTATTCATAAAGCATTTGACATGAGGAGGAATATAAATGTACATGGAAATACATAATCATATGGAAGTGCTTAACATGAAATGAAAATGCATAGAGCTCATGGTATAAAAATACTTGACATAAATATAAGCACATAACATACTTGACATGGCATAGTTCTTGACATAAACAAAAGCATATAACATACCTGACATGGAATAGATGCATAACATGAATGAATGCATGAGTTAAATGCACATAACATAAGGATGCTTATTTGAAAATCATAATTATAATTACTTAAACATAAATCATAACATCATGGGGGGCCCGGCTTGTACCACATACATACATCCATCATTTGCGCGCATCCCTAAGTAAATGCGAGGTAGCTAGTCTCGACCTACTAGGGTACTAGGTTATCTTCAACCTAGGGACAGCTGCGGTAGTCCAGAACCGAGGCTTTCATGAGGACCCATCCTTGTTGGACAGCTGCGGTAGTCCCAGAACCGAGGACAGCTGCGGTAGTCCTACACCGAGGCTTTCATAAGGAGCCCATCCCTTGGACCTTACTTGGGTCCGGTACAAGCCCATCCATAAAGTAAAATAACTTCACATACTTCTTTTTACATCACATTTCATCATTCATAGAACTTACATAGCATAATTGAAAACATAAACATGATCTTAATACATGAAGCATGGTATAAAGCATACTTAGCATTTCATCATTCATAGTTCATGCATAACATCATTATGCCTTAAAGGCATGACATCATCTTCATTCATAAGGCATGACATACATTTATAATTATGCCTTAAGGCAGAAACATCATCTTAGTTCATAGAGCTTGCATGATCATGGTACGTAAGGTAAGCATGCATAGATAGGTTTTTACATACATGGTACATATCACATAGCATACATGATCATGGTATCTATCATAAAGCATGCATGGGTAGGATCCATATGAACATGATACATACTACATAGGTTCATAACATTCAACCTAAAACATGCATAGGTCTACATAACCATATATCTATCCTAATACATATGTTCAAGGCATTTAACATAATACATGCATAATTCTACATAAACATGAGGCATACTTCACAACACATGTGTTCATGGTATATGGTTTAAAACATCCATAAATAAACCTACTAAAACATGGCACATAATATAAGCATACAAGATCATGATGCATAGCACATAAAGTTAGGGTTTAGGCATCATAAAATTTATACAACATGCTTGAACATATATATGCATCATAATAAACCATAAACAAGTATACTTGAAACCTTAGACTATCCCAAACCCTAGGCTTGGAGCTTTGGCCGAAAGTTATAGATGGGAGCCCCATTATTCTAGCAACAAGTGAGGTACCATAACCAAAGTAAAGCCCATACAATACATACAATGCCATAGGAAGCCATTAGAATCCATGATTGGGGCTAACCCTAATTCCTAGCCCTAACATGTTAGTCTTGGCTGAAACCCTAGAGGGGTCTTAAGTCCATGGAAAATTCATATAATTCACAACTAACATCCATTATATCATAGGAAATCATAATAAGCATGCTTGGAGGGTTAGATCTAATCCTAACCATGAAAGTGGGATGGTGGCCGAAACTTCATGGGGTCTTAAGGTGCTACAAAAATTCCACAACTCACAATTCATTCTTTATTTATCATGAGAAAGCATTAGGAAGCATAAGTGAGGTTTTAACATCATCCCAAACCCAAAAGATTGCTTGGCCGAAACTTATAGAAACCCTAATCCATAGTTTTCTCAACATAGATCCCAAACATAACTTAAATCATGATAGACAACATAAAAACTATTATACCACAGGTGAGAGAGTCTTACATCTCTTTATCTTGGTTATCAACCTTGAATAGAGAAAGAAAATGAAAACCTTCTTGACTTTAGATCACTCCTTGCCCTTGTAGCCTTGTAGAAAAAGTTGGATCTTCAAGAGGGAGTCTTCTTATGAAGTTTTCCAAGGGGAAAGGTCCCTTGTGGCTCACGGCAAGGAGGAGGCAAGGAGGAGGAAGAAGAGAGAAGAGGAAGAGCTTTGGTGGAAGAAAAGAGGAGAAAGTAACTTAAGCCTCTTCACTTCTCGTTCTCTTTCTTTTATACTAAGTGAAGGGGCATGGTGTCTCTTCACATGGTGCCTCTTCACCTTCTTTAACCTCAACTAAAATCTTCTTCCTTTTCTACTAGCACTCCCTTTCTAGGTGAATTAGTTAGTACATGCATGATGAGGCTCTAGGTATAAGGTTCAATCCTTGGTACATGCACTTTATTTTTATTCCATTTACTCTTATTTTTGGCAAGGCCCACATAAGAGCCCATCAAGAGTTATGCTAATATTCTTAATTGGAATTCACTTCTATCTATGTTAAAATTCTACCTAAGGTCCACTAATAGCCATGGTACTAGAAGAGCCTATATAAGACCCATTAGTACTTAGCTTTTTAATCCATATAAGAAATCATGCTAAGGTTCATGCTAGTATTCATATGTTACTCAAGAATCCAAATACGCATGATCAATATTTTAAAGAAAAATATTGAGAGGATTTTACGGGCGTTACACTAATCTAGCTTAATAGTTCCCCTTCTTTATTACGGACCGAGGAGGATGAAAGGAGTGAATAAGATTCTTCCCTGTCTATGGCAGAAGGGCAAAAGCTTTTCCAATTTATCCCATTTGAGCCGGTACCCTTCCTAGTATCATCTTTTGGGCGAAGTCAGCTGCTTAACCTAGGTGTGACTAATCTCTAATCTCCTCTTTAAACGGAAATTTTTCAAATTCCACTTAGAACGAGTTCCTTGACATAGAGTTGCGCCTTTGCTCCTTTGTCTAAAGACTTGCTTGTATGGCTTCGAATCCTCACAGTCGAAGATGGGACGGACTGCCCGAAAAGCTCTTCTTTCTATCCGGTGGCTAAGACAGAGAGTCCAGGAATAATACAAAAATTGAGAATGGGAACATCTACCAAGATAGCGATCCAGAACAGAGGTTCTGAAAGAAAGAGATGTTGGAATGTCATCAGGTAAAGAAGGAGCTCTTTGCACAAGAGCACAATAAAGATCTGATACAAGGGGCAAAAGTGACTTCCTGACGGAAGGACTAAGAGGCATGAGAGAAAGCATCAGTCTTTGGAAAGAAGAAGGAAAGCTGGGGTGAAGAAGGCGACCCAGTATGGAGCCGCGGAACTGATTCGTTCCTTCATATAATTTGATTTTCTGCACTGGGAGCCACCGGCGATATCAGAATTCGAACACGCCGCGTTTTACCAGATCGCTGTCACTCCCAAAGGAGCGGATGAGGGTTTAAACTGAGGCTTTCTTCTTGCCTTAGACGAATGTGGATGTGAGCTTGTAGATCAAGTGACCAGTGGTGGTCGACTTTCCAGAGTCGACATGGCTGGGCGAAGATGGGGATAAGGAATAAGGATTGATGCCCCCTTAGCTCTGCCAGGCACTGGGCAGGGGTTA
>JAGFNQ010000330.1:434797-484234 GCA_024364735.1 Boesenbergia rotunda | reverse complement strand
CTCTGCAAGACCTTAATCCGCTTTCCTTCAAGGAGAGGTTCTGAAAGAAAAGAATGTCGAGATCAGGGGACTATCGCTTGTAGCAAAGTCCTGTTGAGGAAGATGCCCATATATGTCATATTATAGAATTAAGACGATTCGAACCTTCTAAAGCTATGGGCTAATAGGCTAGCTTCTTGAAACTCCCGGCACAGGTTTGATGGAATTACCGCTCTTTGCATGTTAACAGCATTACCGGTGTAGTCTCTTTTGCTATTTAGAATTAGAGCATTATAAACATAATCCCATTCTGTCCATCTATTGAATCATAAAAAATTCCTCAAATGTCATTGCAGAGACAGCATCCGAGTCTCTTCTCTTTCGGGTTTTAACTCATATCGTTCAATCGCCTTGGTACACCATTGTAGACACTAGGGTATGCCTGCCATTTAGATAAACTTATACTTCAGTAATCAAGGCAACAGTCGTGAATGGCGTATTCAAAACTCATAGGATAAGATCTTTCGTAGTGTTTTTTTGAATAAAGCCATTCACGCAATACTGTAATCTGCGTCAGAGGCTTTCTACGGCTGAAATTAATGATAGAGTGGGGCTGCCTGTTCTGTTGCTGCAGGGCCATATGTTATTTTAACGACTGTTGCTGAGGAGAGAGGGCCGACTACAAGAATCTCATAGAGTTGAGGGTCAAAAAGAGATCTGTATATGAGTTTTGAATCGAACAAATTATTGCTGATGTTTTTTTTATGGGAGGGCACGCAATACTGTTATGGGCTAAGCCATAAGGGTAAGATCGAACTACGTTTTGAATGCCATGAACTATATACTGTAAGATGCTGAGGGTAGACGTAAGGATAGGGCTCGACCATAAATATGGGAGAGGGTAGAC
This sequence comes from Boesenbergia rotunda, assembly GCA_024364735.1. Classification (NCBI taxonomy): domain Eukaryota; kingdom Viridiplantae; phylum Streptophyta; class Magnoliopsida; order Zingiberales; family Zingiberaceae; genus Boesenbergia; species Boesenbergia rotunda. The sequence continues at coordinate 483,348 of JAGFNQ010000330.1, read as the reverse complement.
GTAAGGATAGGGCTCGACCATAAGGGTAAGAGTGAATGACCCAAAGCCATGAACGACTCTTGCTGTGGGTAGACCTGGATAGGCTCGACTGATAAGGCAAAAAAGAGATCTGTATATGAGTTTTGAATGCCATGAACGTAATACTGTAATCTGCTTAGGCGTTGCTTATTGGCCATTCTATTATATTGGGCTTTCTCAGTCGAATTCAAGAACAAAGTCTTCTCATATAGAGGATTGATCTATTCTCTATTTACCACTTCTGATTCAATTCAATACGCGTATAAAGAATCCGCCCACATGACAAGTCTCTTCTTGTTCTTTGTTTGATCTGCTTCTCCACATGACAAGTATCTCAACAAGTATACTCATCTGCTTCTCCTTTCCCTCTGGAGTTCTTGAGATTTTCAGTTCGTTCGGTTGATCGGTTCGGTTGTGTTGTGAACTATTATACAAGCGGATTTCTCCCTGGAACTGAACTTTGGTCGTCTCATTTGTTTGAAATGCAAGTTTTGGTAACGTCTGTCTTTTTCTTGTCTTCCACGTAATACTGTAGCCAGCTATCGTCCATTTACGACTGCTGCTTAACCGGTATGTCTATCGGATGCAAGAGTCGTTAATTCCAAGAGTTGAGCCCGCCTAGTATGCCCGGAAAGGCACTGAGTTGAGCCCGCCTAGTATGCCCGGAAAGGCACTCCCGAAATGTAATAAGAATCCCAGGCCCAAGGAACCGACGGGTTCGACCAGAGGGTAAGATCATTCAAAACACTACGAAATTCTCTCTGTTTTTCCATGAACTTATACTGATGTAATCTTCTGGTGTTGCGGAAGTGAACGACTGCTGCTTCTAGGCGTTCGGACAGTCTCTTATCTGAATGGACTATAATACCATAGTGTCGTATTGAATGGCTATGCAAAACGTAGAAAGATCGTATATATCAGCAGATTACAGTATTACGCGATTACGCCGGGTGGGGCTCTCCACAAATTGAGATTTGGCCGTAGAAGGATCGAATTGTATCCGAGGAATAAGACAGGAGAATACAAATAAGTAAGAGGCACACAGACCAATCAATCGTATCGGTCGTATTCTTGAATTTGGAATGAAAAGAGGAGTAATGCTTCCTAGCACGGGACACAGAATAGGACCACTTAGATCAGAATAGCATTCAAAGAAATGAATGTTCTAACATATTTTAGAATCGACCATTGAAGAGATTAGTTGACATCAGTCAAAAGATGGGCGCCTAATTCCAATACAATAGGGGTCTTTCGGTGTAAGTCAGCTGAACACCGTGATTGATGAGTGGGTAGGTGGGTTAGGTGCACCTCCCGCCTAGTAAGAAATAACTAGTCCCCGCCCCTAGAAGTAGTGGGGCCCCCTTCCCGCGTATGCGCCTTTATTTCTTTCTATTAAAGTGAAATAAAAATGAAAGTGAAATAAAAACATTTCAGTTCTTTCTACTTTTCTTCTCTCTTTTTGTTTGTGTTTTCACCCGGGTTTTCATTCTGTTTTATAGAGACCTGAGGAAAGATTAATAATAATTAATGTAGAAAAGGCGGCATACGAAAAAAAGAAATCTGGGATGACGGTTTTCAAAAGACGAGTAAGAGAGGGGTAGAGTAGGTGGAGGCTCTCGAAACCAAGCGAGACTAAAAAGAACATAGGAATTAGCACCATTCCTATGAGTGTTTTTTTCGAAAAGCCAACAAAGGGGCAACCCTCTTTCTCTATCTTGGTCTCGGTTTAGCATCATCATATATCGATCCGGAGAGAATTTGGATTGGTTGTAGTGCGGATTAAGGAGCTGCTCCTCCATGCTGTGGATGTGGAGGTGGGGGCTGTCGCCGCCTGATAGAGGCAGAGGGGCCACCGGAGCTATCTGCGTCGACTGTGTTGATTGAAAGAGGAGGTTCCGAAGGTTCTGAAAGAACAACGAAAAAAATAGAAAGAGTCGTGCTGTTCAAAGTGGAATTCTTCTAAGATCCATCCATTGCTCGATCGATTTTGCATGCTCTGCTCCCAAAATGCAGAGAGACTTGCGAGGGAAGATCTGGGTTGGTTGGTCCGGAAAGTCATGGGGGAGGCAGGCTAAGTGAAATAAAATAATATACTGGTGGTACTATAGAATCTTTTTTTTTCACGCACGGCACACTTTCTATATCTCCTCCGTCTACAAGGTGAACAGCTTGGCTTACAGCACAGCGTGTTCACCACCACACCGGCTGGCTGGTGCATTGGCCCTTTGAATGAATAAGAGAGAGAAGGGCTTCGTATAGACACCCTTGAGCCATATTTGTCGCCCTAGGTTCACCATTATTTCATTTCATTCTATTTATGGGCAAAGAACATATACATGGAGCTATGTCGACTTACTTACGTCTTGTTGTCCAAACGATTAGGTATACCACGCCACGTATCATCCCTAAAGGATCGTCTAGGCGTGCTAGAGGGGGGGGGTGGGGTGAATAACACTTTTTGATCGTTTTGATCTCTACAAAGTCGTTAGCGCAGCAGAAACAATAATATGCAAAGTAAATAAGAAATAAACAATGCTAACAACCTGATTTACTTGGTATCCACCCCGGTCGGGTGACTAATCCAAGAATCCTTCGGTGGATCAACCCTCGGATAACCTCCGGCTAGATCTGTCACTCCTTGTGGGTGGAGAAACCTCGCCACAACACTTCGGATGCTCTCTGATCACAATAGACTACTAACCCACTTTATCCAAGCGAGTTTCGTCAAGCAAGATAGTAAGAAACGAGCCCCTTTAAATAGGGCTCGAATCTGAAAACAACCGCTACCAGTCGACTGCCCCTGGGCCAGTCGATTGGTACCACTCAGATTCGACAGTTACAGTACAACGTTCGAATCTTCCAGCTGTTCCAGTCAACACCAGTCGACTGCCCCTAGGGCAGTCGACTGGTACACACCTAAGCCTAAGGTTTTACTCCCGAGTACAAATCTCTTCGTACTCAAACCCTCCCGGCTTAGCTCCCAAGTACACACACTCATACTCAGACCTTTAGTTGACTCTTCACCAGCAGTCTTGACTGTTGCCTTCACGCCCTCTTCATCTTTGGCCCTCGTATCTCAGATGCGCACGTAAGCCTCCAGCTTGCCTCCATGCCACCCTTCACGTACGCCTCGAAGTCCGCATCTCTCGGCTCATCATCTCTGCTATCCAACGGTCCCTCGGATGCGCACGCAAACCTCCAGCTTGCCCCCATGCTATCCTTCACCTGAAGACATCAACCAAGTCCATGTGTACCTGTACACCTGCACACTCATGTACACATATGAGAATAACCCAAATCCTAACTTAACCATATTGCCCACACATCAAAATATCATGATCCTCCAGATCATCTCAGGGCCGATTGCCCCAACAATCCCCTCTTACCATAAAAAAAAATGAAAAGAAAAGATATAGTGATCATGCCGTAAGACCTTGTTCGTTTCTACTTGACGTTATTTTCAATACCTCGGTTTTTTTACATTACATAAGGTAGCTTGCAAAGATATTTTGATGTTTATGGCGCTTGCGCTAAGGATCTAATCAGAGTCAAACTAAAATTTAAAATGAAAAAACCTTTCCTTTATTAGCCGGAGTACAAGTATACTCCTTGATCTTTATACAAGGCGGATTAAGCTAAAAAAATAACATTTTGACCTCGTTGAGAGCTTTTCGTCGACATGAAATCGATTTGCTTTGGAAGGAGTAAAAGGCTGTTCTTGTTCTCGAAGAAGATCCAATAAAGAAGTAGCTGTTAGGCGTTGGTCTTCGTCTGTCTATATTCTATCCTTTACGTAGTCGTAGTAAAGTAGCCAAGGCTAACTCTCTCGCCTGCGCTAGTGAATCATATGCAATCCGAGTATCCACTTATCATGATGGGGTGGGGTTGGTCATCTTCTAGCTTACTCTGCTAAAACTACTGTGACTTCCACGGCGGCTAATAAACTAATAAGATCGCAGAGAGAGAGTGATTCAATTCAATAATGTTAATTTTCTTTGAGAAGTAATCAAGGCCTCAGATGAGGCTTAGTGAAAAACTAAAAAGAACAGATTCAAGTTAACCCGGGCTAATCCAGCTACAAATGAAAGAGTAAAGCGCATTATCTTCATTCCACTTTCAATTAGATGTGTTACGCACAGTGACATTTGCCAATCCTGTTACGAATCAATTGAAGAAGAAATTAACAGATATTCCATTTTGAAGTCTTCCATGGGCTCTCTCTCTTTCTTATCCCGCCTCTTAAGGTAAGGCGATTTTGATCGAGGATATCAATCATAATCAATATAGTAGACAAAAACCAACCATTAGCCCTTTGTTGTGATTTCACCAAGCGCTCGAAAGCAAGCAGGTTCTGAAAGAAAAAGAAGAAAGAAGAAAAAGAAGAAGAGGGCGGGTGTTCCTAAGGCTCCCGAAATGTGGAGTTTGAAATCATCATTTGAATGGAAGTGATACAAATACGACTTTTTATAAGCAAGCCAGGAATTCGAGGCTAGGAATCTGTCCGATCTCAAAAGAAAGAAAAGAAAGAATGGGAGGGTTTTTTGGGAATGAAAAAAGGGGAGTCGGGTCAGTTGGATTCGGGATGGGATCAACTAATGAATATGGTTGTAATGGGTAGGATAAAACATGCTCTTATCGGTCATCTCTAGTTGCCGCCTCATATACGTGATACGCGTTGAGCGCAAGGAAAGACCCCATTCTAAGTCCCCTCATTGCTCTAGCCGGACAGGGAGAAACTATTATATTAATTGGGGGTAGTGGCCCCAGACGAGGGATAAGGACAAGAGATGCTAATCCACGAAAAATGATACGAGAAATTCGAAAGAACTCATATACTCCACGAGGGCGACCCGTGAAAATACATCGCTTTCTTACTCGTGCAAAGGAACTATTTCTTGGCAACTTGGACAACTTATAACGATGTTTGTCCCGCATATCAGACGGAAGATTGGGATCTTTACAAAAGGCTTTATAAAGCTTTCGTCTCAATGAATATTTAGCCACGAGCAATCATAGTTTGTGATCTCATATATTTCGCTTCCCCGGCATCTTATTAGAAAGACTAAAGGAAGATCAATAGACAGGGAAGGATGGCCACTGATTTGTTGGGGGAACCGGGGAAGGTTCACTCATCATCGATTGATCAGTTTGTCTACTATGCTATTTCTGCTTGATCACAGACATTGGATTAGAACAAAGACAATTGGAATTACACCCTACAAGGAGCTGGTCCAAGCTTTCCTTTCGTGCTCGCTTTCGTGACCCCGAGGTACTATACGGTGGATGACCAGGGTATATAGAATGTGGTACGGCTTGCTCAGCATGGTTCCGACCAGCAAGAAGATGTTGCTTGTTGGATACAACAGAATCTATAGGACTCAAAAAAAACTCTCAAAGGGGAATACAGTAGTGAGTAAGCCGCATTGAGAATGGGCAGTGGTAAGGCATATAGGTAGGTACCTCTGTGTCTATTGATCGCGAGAACTGGAATCATCATATGCTTCGTAGTTTAATTCTTTTAAGCTAGAAAGCATAATCTCATGGTCTTTTCCAAAACGGGGCTGGCTACTTTAAGAGCAGCCATAGGAAGGGAAGATTCATCTCGTGGCCTAATTGGTATTGTAAAACCGTCGATGCTATCCATTTCCCGCACACCTCTCTAAAGAGGAAAGGAATCTCTCTTTCAATTCACCCGATGCGGACTCGTATGCTTGCTTCGTAGTAACTACCTCGCTGGCAAGAAGCTCTACTCCTCTTTATGCTTGGGCGAATAAGCGGATTAAAACCTTATCTTTATGGTATGGAAAAACAGTTGGAAAGGGTCGACCTAGCATAGCCTGTCTTTGACCTGCTACCTCATATGAGATTGAATCGCGTGAAACGATCCCTTTTATGGCTTCTTTTCTTCTTCTTGGCTATTAGATGTTTAGCTGATTGTTAAGGTTTAGAATCCTGGGGTTACCTTCATTTCTTTCAATATCCGAATTGTTTTCATGGGATCTGTTGCAATCAAACCTTCGTTCCCAACCTCATGGCCTTCGTGCCAAGGGCTAAAAGAGCTTCATTACACAGAAGACCCATCGAATCCCGAAAAAGGACAAGCAAGGAAATCAGTCCAATAGAAGATGCGCTTCTTCTTATTAAACGGATCCTTCGTGCCAAGGGCTAAAAGAGCTTCATTACACAGAAGACCCATCGAATCCCGAAAAAGGACAAGCAAGGAATCAGTCCAATAGAAGATGCACTTCTTCTTATTAAACGGATCCATGTTATCAAAGAGGAATTTCTTTCCCTCGAGTTGGGGCATGAGATATTCCCATCTAGTTACGCGTAGTGGGACTGCGACAAAGTCTTCCTTTCAAGATCGCCTTCCCTTTATGAAAGTGCGCTCTAATGGCCCAGGGGGGTTTCAAACCCTCTTACTATTAACTTTCCTTCATTCAACCGGGGCCAATAAACTAAGAAGAGAGAAGTAGGGCCTACCCCTGATACGAGAATCGAAAAAGATCTACTTTTAGGAATGCATTTTTGGAAGATTGACTTCTTCCTGGTGACTAAGACTTGACTTCTGCCTTTATACCGAAGGGGTATAAAGAATTGAATCCTAAAGCTGGATAGCCTTGACTTTAGGCTTAGGTAGTTAAGAGTAAGACCCCTTTTTCCGTTGAGAGAAGTACAATACAAGTTGATTCATTAGCAGGAAAAATCCACTACGCTTTGAGTCAGGTGGGTAAGATGCTAAGAGAAGAATCACTGCTTATCCATCGGGTGAAACTGAACTGCGTGACTGAACTCGCCTAAGGGTCATTGATAAGTACCATTTTATTGATTATTTTAGTTGCTAAAATCCATGTTTGACCCATATTTTTCTTGCTTAATTGTGAAATTACCCTAGGTTTTAGAACTTATCTTTATTTTGGACTTAATTGCATATCTGTACATATTTGGATTATTTGACCACTAAATTTTTGATCTATTATTGTAGGCATGAAAGGTTCATGGACCTAGGGCATACTGGGTCAAACTTGAGTCGGAAGTGGACCCGGATCGAGTTATCAAGCTTCGGATTAATCCGGGTCGTCCGATTCAAAAGCGGCTAGATCTGAGCCATCTGGGACCATCTGAAGCAATCTGAGCTAGGGTTAGGATTGATCATGCACTCTGATCAAGATCTAAAGGTTTCATCCCAATCAGAGCTCATTCAACTGTTGGATCAAGCTCGGAGGGCTCTAGACTGTCCATTCAAAGATTAGGTTGATCTGGACCATCCGTTGCACATCTGGAGGATCTGAGCTACCACGAGGTAGATCCTGACCCCTGATCATCATCATCAATGTTTGGATTAAATCAGAGCAAGATCAGCCGTTGGATTTCCTCAAATCAATCTGAACCGTCCAATGCTAAGTACTTAATCAAAATTTGCCACAACCTTCAGCTTCATCGCGTCTCCGCCATTTCTTCATGTTCTTCGCGTGTTCTTCATCTCTTCAGTTAGTTTCTTCAATCCAAGGGGCGCGACCCCTCAATTTCTTGTTTGGATCAATTGCTAGGCCATTGGGAAGGTTTCTCGGTGAAATTCCAGCTCTGAATTGGCCAAAACAGAGCCGAGTGAGAGTTTCTTCGGTTCTGCCATCATTGCTTCAATCTCGGTTTTGTTCAATCCATCATCCATCCGAGCTATCTGGAGGGGTTCCCTGGAGAGCTTGGTTCATCCCCACACCATCCGCGCAATTGGACAAGGCTTGATTTAGGTAATCGCTTGGGAATTCAGTTTGGTTCAGAGTGTGAGCTGGATTTGAATCGCAGAGCTATTTTTCAATGGTTTGCTGAGCTTACGGGTTCGAGGATCACCCTTGCGTGACGAACAAGGAGCTCTTGAGCTAGGGAAGGATTAAGGAGTAGTTTCATTATTGTAATTTCTGTTTTAGTTGTAATTTCCATTACTGCGTTTGTTTCATTTATGTCTTTGTATCAGATTAGTTAACTTCATTTACTGAATTATTCCAGCATAAATTAGGGTTCAATCTTTAAGTCAAGTAGTTAGGGAATTGTTTAGTGAACATTTAGTTTCAATTTCAGTTGGTTTCTTATTTTTGTTCTTGCGTATCAGCTGCGTATTAGTTTTTTTTACCCTGTTTTGCAATTTCAGCTCAGTTAAGTTTAGCTTTCGGATCTGTCCTGCTTCAATTAGTCTCAATCTTGCAATAGCATTAGTTAGAATACTTGTTAGTGATTAGTTACACTTCATTTCAACTTGTTCCACATTTCAATTACTGCATATCAAATGATCAGCTTGCGTATCAAGGGTTCTTGGTTAGCAGTTCAGTTTCATGTGTTGTTTTAAATGTTCCAGTCTTAATTTCTGACTTTGTATCAAGTGGATTTAGCTCTGATGAATCTTATGCAAGCATTAGCTTAGAGCAATCGAATTCCGTTGCTTGTTTGGTTTAGGATTCAATTCAGTTCTGAAATTTCGCATCTCACTTCTACATTTCTGCACTCAATTCAGTTTACTGCATTTGCATTTCTGAAATTCTACTTCTATTTCTGATTTCTTTCACTCATCTTTGCATTGCACTTCTTGAGTGGATTTGTCTACCAAGTTGTAGTGATCAGCTGGAATTCGAATTCTGTCAGTTGCAATTTCTGCAATTGGGATCAAATTTGCAGCACATTTCTGTTCTTGATTCTCTTTTGCGTGCCAAGTGTTGAAATTTTGCAACTTTGTATCAAGAGGCAGTTTAGGCATTGATTGGTATCCAATTATATGCTGATTTTAGTGTGCTATGGTGCTTGAACTCAGCTAGTGTTACATTCGGCCATTTCTGAATTTTGTTTGCATTTGTTGGCTTTCAAAACTTGTAGCAGAGTTGAGTTGTAGCTTGTTTAAATTCTGATTTCGTATGCTATTGTTGTGTTAAGCTTGTTTGTTTCCAAAATCTGCCATCACTACGCTTATTCATTTGTTTAGCATCTAGATTGCATTTAATATCTATTGTGTTCCCTTTCAACTTCGATTGAGTTGCCTTGGTTGAATTGGGTTTTCCATTGGTTGAGTTGTTTATTACCATCATTTTGTTTGACTTATTAACTAAGTTCCTCTATTTTCATTGCATTTCTATTTCTATTTGAAACCAAATCCAATTCACATTCGAAACCCGAAATTCACAAACGACACATAAACACGAGCTCGAATCAAACAAACTCTCAACTAGTCCCTAGGAAAAATACGACCTATGGCCCCTTTACTAAATTTTCATATTTTGATTGCAAAAAGGGTTTCCAGCTTTCATATAAATATTCTAAATTTGATGACCCACACATTTCGTGACAACCTATTTCGGGTTCATCAAATTTTTGGCGCCGTTGCCGGGGAAGCAACTAGTTGATTTGTTAGATTTTTGCTTGTGTACTTATGGGCATATCATTTGATTCTATTTTCTTTTGCTTTATCTTTTGTATACGGTTGCTGCCATTTTTCTTGTTTGTTGTGTGACAGGACTGTAAGATCAAAATGTTTTCAGATCAGGACATCAAAATGTTTTCAAAGGAACAATCAGAGATGAAAGAGGCATTGATGGAGTTGAAATGTTGGGTTAAGGTGTTGGAATACCAACAAAAAAATAAAGCGTATTCATCTACTTACCAGCGGCCGATTCAGCCTACATTTCAACACCTCAGCCCCAATTTCAGCAAGGGCAGCCACAATTTCAACCTTTTCAACAATTTTAGCAGCCAAATCAAGATTTTCAACAGCCCTATTCGAATTTTTAGCAAACAAATTAGTTTTTTCAGCCACCATTACAACAATTCCAGAATTTTGAGCAACCACTTCAGCAATTTCAGCCTAACTTTCAGCCACCTTATCAACAAGATCAATCACTTTTTCAAGGAATTCAGCAAGGATGTTTAGATAATCAGAATTTTCAGCAACCACCCTTCCTCAAGTTCAACCAAACCAAGGATTTCAGCATCTTAACCAAGATTTCCAGCAGCTTTTGTAAGTTTTCAGCAGGGAAATAATCAATTTCAGCTTCAACCTCAGCCATGGCAGCAAGAATTTCAACCCATACCGAATTTTCAACAACCTATTCAACATTTACAGCCATACGATCAAAATTTTCAATTTCAAAACTAGAGTTTTCAGTCCCAACCATTTCAGCCTTTCCATCAACAATGTCAACCTCAAACTCAGGATTTCCAGGGCTACAATTCTCAACAAATTCAACCATCATTCCAACCCAATTTTCAGCAGTTCAATCAGCCTATTTAACCATTTGAGCAGTCCCAACAGCTAGAATTTCAGAATTCACAGCCTAATCAAGGAGATTTTGAACAAAGATGTAAGGAGATCATGCAACAAATCATACAAAGTCAACAAGCAACAATTGATCAAATGAATCAAGGGCAATAAAGGCTTCAAAACATGCAAGATCAATTGAATCAGATAAAAGCCCAAAGATTAGAACAATTATCTTCTCAAGCTGCTCTTAATTCTGAGGGGTATGATGGTGATCTAACTTTGGGGAATGAAGAGGTTGTTTCAAGTTTAAACACTCCAAATGCCGTATTTCCTGAAAAATTTTCAGCATTCCATTTTCCCATTCAAAACAGCCTAGGAGTTGATTTTTTATCAGTTCAAGGTGACCCTAGTGCATGGCCAAGTCCTTCTTCGAGTGATCTTGCAAAATTAGTAGTAGTAGAAGAAGAAATCATCAAAAATAGGGTACCTACAGCATGCATCCCTCGGAGATTCTTGTTCAAAATTCATTTCCAAATTTTTTAGCTCAAGAAGAAGAAACTGAAGCTCCACAGGACCATTCTCATCTTTTATTTTGTGATGATAGTATTATTGATGGTCTTAATTTTTCTGATATTGTTGTTGCAGATATTACAGAAGGAGCATGCATAGAAGATGATTCCACAGGTGTAGGGGATTGCACTAAGCCCCAGGGACCACCACAAGATTCAGAGGATGAACTAGAAAGTGTAGGGACTTGCATGGTGGAAGCAAGAACCCAAGGATCACCTGTTTTAGTTGAGTGTCCACCAGAACCTGAACCTGAAGTGGAGCTCGAACATGATCAGGAGGAGAACACAGATACATCTACTCTTATAGAACCTCCAGTATTCTTCAGCACGCTCAGGAAAGTATTTCTCCTCTTTGTTCAGAAAAATTCAGAAAAGTACCTAGTGCTAACTTTATTGGTTATGATGAATATATTGATATACCTTGTGTAGAAACTGCTTGTGAAAATCCAATAGAGGTACCAAAAATTGATTTCATTGGTCGTAATGCATTACTTGATACATCTCTTGTAGATATGGATTGCGAAAAAATTTTAGAGGCACCTATAATTGATGTTGTTTGTTATGATGAATTACTTGATACATCTTTTATAGATATGGATTGTGAAAAATTTTTAGAAGTGCCTGAAATTGATGTTATTTATTGTGATGAATCTTTTGCTATATCTTATGCTGAGGTTGAATGTGAAAAACTTATGGAGGTATCTGAGATTGATTTTATTGGCTGTGACACATTGCTTGATACATCCTTGATGGAAAATAATTGTGATATTTCTATTGAAGTGCCAAAAATTGATTTCTTTGTTTGTGATGAGTTCCTGGATGCAAATTTTGTAGGAAATAATTGTGAAAAATTCATTGAAGTACCATAAATTGATTTAATTGAATATGATGCAGTTTTGGATACATTTCATGCAGAGACTGATATTATTTTATTTCCTTCTTACCCTGCACGCTTGAGAGAGGTATTACATGGTTTTGTAGGGTCTAGAAGACTTCTGGAGTGGGTGCTCCATCTGAACAGACTTCAACCCCCTGGAAGAACTTTCAAAAGGCATAAAAAGGGAGGAGTTGATTTTACTTTAATTCATAGCACTCCATTCCTTCAATGGATCTTGAACCTAAATCGCCTTCGGCCACCAGAGCAATTTTTTATAAAATTCAAGTGTAGGGGAGTCCTAATTCTCTCAGCCACCCATGTTCCTCCACTACCACGATGGAGGCTACTTCTGGATAGACTCCGTCCACCAGAAATAAGGGGAGTTTGTTTCTTCTTATATTTTCTTTTATTACATGTTTCATTTTTATGCTTTCTAGAAGTAGAATTTTCTTTTAAATTGAGTCCTTGTCAATAAATGCATGCTAGTTCTTTTGGCACGTTTTCTTCATAAGTAGGAATAAATGTATCCCTCTAGGTTATCTCCATGTCATGTTAGAATCTCTTGAAAATAAATTAAATTTGGCTGTTAAAACTTAGGGTTTGAGCTCATGGATGAAATCTTGGATGCTTGAGTACTACTTTTCTTTAGATTCTTGATTGAGGACTTGAGATGAATTATTTTTGCCTAGTGAGAATTAGCCTTATATTTGTGACACACATATGTTATTGTACTCTAGAACTTGCTTAGGTTCTTTCAAAACCATATTTCAATGATTGGATCACATCTATGGAGGGTAATAAATTTGTTTCCCTTTTCCATATTATTCTTAGCAATGATCATACTTGATACATACTCTTTTCAATTTTCCCTTCTATTTTCCTACTCTTAACCCCATTTTTTTCTATGGATTTGTTTGCTTGGGATGTTTTCTTGATGCTACTTTGCCTGAGACGGACAAAGATTTAAGTGTGGGGGAGTGATTAGTGTTTTGGAAAAGTTTTGTATCAAGAAGGCATTTCGATCCAAAAAGAAAAAAAAATTTTGCAATGGAAGGATGGAAACAATTACATTTTGAGTGAGTTGAATTCCAAGAAGGAGTGGTTGAGTATGGAAGCAATTGAGGCATTTAGAATTCTCATCATTCTTTGAAGACCCACAGGAAAAAAAGGACAAAATCTGCAATGAAGAAAGGAAATGGCACACAAATGAAAAAAAAACTGTGCCAAGGAAAAGAAAATTGTTGTGAAGATATCTTGGGTCTGGAGATGGATTGGATCAAGAATTGGGGAGCTGAGAAAAAAATGGAAGAGGCTGTACAATTCAATTGCAAAGAACGTATGGAAAGAGTCTAAAAAAATCAGTAAGTGGAGATTGTTAAACCAAAATGGAATGGTAAAAGTTGTGACAAGAGATTGATTCTGAGAACTATTAAATTTTTGAAGGAAATCCATGAGCCAAGTTTCGGATAAGATTATATGTCTACAGTGGTTCCAAAAGCAGCAGCTTAATGGTCGGATTCTCAGATCAAAACAGAAAAATGCAGCTAGGAAAGGAGAAAAAAAATCAGATGGAATGATAGGGAGGCAGTTTTGTATCAACTTGAGATGAATCTGGGTTTTCTAAGGCTATGGATTTGGGAAATAAGTACATAATGGTATCAGAGATTGTTAAGTACTGATCATAAGAAGGTGGCTGATTGGATCTAACTGCTGTAAAAAAAAATAGAAACTTGCAGTGCAGTTGAGTTCAGCAGTGAGTTCAAAGTGAAGCCTTTAAACTCTCCACTTATAGTTAATGCTAATTGCTGTTAAGAAATCCGAGAAGTGCAAGAATGAGGAACTGAATGATCTTGGACTCTGAAATTAAGTGCATGGTGCTGAAAATTGAAACAAAGCAGTTCAGGAACTTAAGAAGGGCAGCAACAAATTAAATGTAGAGTCAAGTAGAGAATAGCAATTCATTTGAGGCTCATGGCAGTGTGAATTGGAGCTAATTCTGATAAGAATTTTGGAGTTGAGCGCATAATGATGGAACAAAAGGAAGCTGCAACAAAATCAGGGAGTCGGCAGCAACAAGTTTGAAAAAAAAATAGAAAAACAAGGAAACAAGTGGCATCCAACTTAAGTTTTGGCACCATAAATTAATGAAGATGTTCTCATCAGAACCCAAGTTTTGCCCCATTACACTCTGAATTTACTAGAGAGAAAGGAAAAGAAGGAAATGATGATGAGAAAAGAGAAGGAAGCAAATTGGCACGCAAGATGGAAAATTGACACAAAGGAAAAACTTAGGTCTTTTCATCAAATTTTTGAAGGGCAAGGCAAAAGTTTTACTCCATCACACTTTTGATTTCACTAGAGGACTGACAAGAGGGGCAAAGTACATTGGAAACGTTCTTGAGCAATCAAGTCTCCCACTTTATCAATTTTTCCATTTTCTTGGCTTTTACTCCATTTCTTACCATTTTCCATGTTTTCACTTGTTTTTGTAGATGTTGATCCTAATCATGAATAATGGTGGAGATTAGATAACAAGCAAACCTATGGTAGTGCAAGAAGCATGTGTGTTTGAGTGAGCTCCACTTTCATCATTTACTTAGAACTTAAGGAGAGAGCCACCAAAATTTTCCTTGAAAGGCTAGTGAGTTAAATTCATCTCAATGACTCATGAAGGATGAAAAAGCTAAGTTGTTGATTTAAGGATAAGATACTAATTCATAAAGCTTAGATTTTTGAGAATTGACAACATTAGATAATTTCTTTTCATTTGCTTCTAATTATGCTTAAGAAAATCTAGCGAATACATACTTAGTGGTTTCGCGAGACGCTCAAGCTTATGTGTGGGGGAGTTGATAAGTATCATTTTATTGATTATTTTAGTTGCTAAAATCCAAGTTTGACCCATATTTTTCTTGCTTAATTGTGAAATTACCCTAGGTTTTAGAACTTATCTTTATTTTGGACTTAATTGCAAATCTATACATATTTGGATTATTTGGCCACTAAATTTTTGATCTATTTTTGTAGGCATGAAAGGTTCATGGACCTAGGGCATACTGGGTCAAATTTGAGTCAGAAGTGGACCCGGATCGAGTTATCAAGCTTCGGATTAATCCGGGCCGTCCGATTCAAATGCGGCTAGATCTGAGCCATCTGGGACCATCTGAAGCAATCCAAGCTAGGGTTAGGGTTGATCAAGCACTCTGATCAAGATTTGAAGGTTTCATCCCAATCAGACCTCATTCAACCGTTGGATCAAGCTCGGAGGGCTCTAGACTGTCCATTCAAAGATTAGGTTGATCTGGACCATCCGTTGCACATCTGGAGGATCCGAGCTACCAAGAGGCAGATCCTGACCCCTGATCATCATCATCAAAGTTTGGATTAAATCAGAGCAAGATCAGCCGTTGGATTTCCTCAAATCAATCTGAACCGTCCAATGCTAAGTACTTAATCAAAATTCGCCACAGCCTTCAGCTTCGTCGCGTCTCCGCCGTTTCTTCATGTTCTTCGCGTGTTCTTCATCTCTTCAGTTAGTTTCTTCAATCCAAGGGGCGCGACCCCTCAATTTCTTGTTTGGATCAATTGCTAGGCCATTGGGAAGGTTTCTCGGTGAAATTCCAGCTCCGAATTGGCCAAAACAGAGCCGAGTGAGGGTTTCTTCGGTTCTGCCATCAATTGCTTTAATCTCGGTTTTATTCAATCCATCATCCATCTGAGCTATCTGGAGGGGTTCCCTGGAGAGCTTGGTTCATCCCCACACCATCCGCGCAATTGGACAAGGCTTGATTGAGGTAATCGCTTGGGAATTCAGTTTGGTTCAGAGTGTGAGCTGGATTTGAATCGCAGAGCTGTTTTTCAATGGTTTGCTGAGCTTACGGGTTCTAGGCTCACCCTTGCGTCACGAACAAGGAGCTCTTAAGCTAGGGAAGGATTGAGGAGTAGTTTCATTATTGTAATTTCTATTTTAGTTGTAATTTCCATTACTGCGTTTGTTTCCTTTCTGTCTTTGTATCAGATTAGTTAACTTCGTTTACTGAATTGTTCCAGCTTAAATTAGGGTTCAATCTTTAAGTCAAGTAGTTAGGGAATTGTTTAGTGAACATTTGGTTTCAATTTCAGTTGGTTTCTTATTTTTGTTCTTGCGTATCAGCTGCGGATCAGTTTTTTTTACCCTGTTTTGCAATTTCAGCTTAGTTAAGTTTAGCTTTTGGATCTGTCCTGCTTCAATTAGTCTCAATCTTGCAATAGCATTAGTTAGAATACTTGTTAGTGATTAGTTACACTTTATTTCAGTTTGTTCCACATTTCAATTACTGCATATCAAATGATCAGCTTGCGTATCAAGGGTTCTTGGTTAGCAGTTCAGTTTCATGTGTTGTTTTCAATGTTCCAGTCTTAATTTCTGACTTTGTATCAAGTGGATTTAGCTCTGATGAATCTTATGCGAGCATTAGCTTAGAGCAATCGATTTCCGTTGCTTGTTTGGTTTAGGATTCAATTCAGTTCTGAAATTTCGCATCTCACTTCTACATTTCTGCACTCAATTCAGTTTACTGCATTTGCATTTCTGAAATTCTACTTCTATTTCTGATTTCTTTCACTCATCTTTGCATTGCACTTCTTGAGTGGATTTGTCTACCAAGTTGTAGTGATCAGCTGGAATTCGAATTCTGTCAGTTGCAATTTCTGCAATTGGGATCAAATTTGCAGCACATTTCTGTTCTTGATTCTCTTTTGCGTGCCAAGTGCTGAAATTTTGCAACTTTGTATCAAGAGGCAGTTTAGGCATTGATTGGTATCCAATTATATGCTGATTTTAGTGTGCTTTGGTGCTTGAACTCAGCTAGTGTTACATTCGGCCATTTCTGAATTTTGTTTGCATTTGTTGGCTTTCAAAACTTGTAGCAGAGTTGAGTTGTAGCTTGTTTAAATTTGAATTTCGTATGCTACTATTGTGTTAAGCTTGTTTGTTTCCAAAATCTGCCATCACTGCGCTTATTCATTTGTTTAACATCTAGATTGCATTTAATATCTATTGTGTTCCCTTTCAACTTCGATTGAGTTGCCTTGGTTGAATTGGGTTTTCCATTGGTTGAGTTGTTTATTACCATCATTTTGTTTGGCTTATTAACTAAGTTCCTCTATTTTCATTGCATTTCCATTTCTATTTGAAACCAAATCCAATTCACATTCGAAACCCGAAATTCACAAAAGACACATAAACACGAGCTCGAATCAAACAAACTCTCAACTAGTCCCAAGGAAAAATACGACCTGTGACCCCTTTACTACATTTTCATATTTTGATTGCAAAAAGGGTTTCCAGCTTTCATATAAATATCTAAATTTGAGACCCACTTTCGTGACACCTATCCCGGGTTCATCAGTCATCAAAAAGCCGATTCGGTAATTTAACAACAGACGATTTTGGAATACTTTTTTTCTTCTTAGTGGACTCGTAAGCAAAAGCTCGCTGCCACTATATTCTATGTCTATGTTTAAGCTTCGAAAGGCGCAGCGACTGGCCAAAAGATGCATCAGATCAAGCCACTCTTTCTCTTACGCTATTTGTAGTGAAGTTCTTTGCCTTTCTTCACACCAACCGAATTTCGATGAAAGTAGAAGCAAGGCAAGTACATCAATCAACTAGAATGGGATACCTTGCTACGCACCTCTATCAATTCCATTTAGTGCTTGTCTTGTACAAGACAAGATTCAAAAGGAGCTTCTTCTTCCTTAAGTTGCTTTCAGATTATTAAGGAAAGTCAAGAAAGATTCCAACGGTTAAGTATCCCTTTCGTTTAGGTAGAATCAATCTATTAAGTCGTAAGGCAGAGTCCTCTCAGGAGCCGAGGGCTTTACTCTCAAACGTCGAGGGCTTAGTACCCAATCTAATTATGCTTTTCATTCGATTCTTAGTGTCACGCCCCGAGACCTAGGAGCCGCTGATCCAATAGAAAATCGGACAGCACCTCCCCTGTCCGGCAGACAATTTACACATACATACACACATGCAGATAATAAATTTGGCCTCAGGCCTCCAAAATAGACAAACACAACATAAAAGCACCAGACAACTAAGTAAATCATACCTGACTGCGGACCAGTCCGACTTATGACAAAACAACAAATACATAAACCCCTTAGGGCACACCACAACACTCCAAAGACATATACAAATCCAATAACTGAATGTGAAAACATAGACACTACTAAGTACAAAACAACTTTATCGTCGCGATGGGTAGGGACTGGCTGCTGGGCTCTTCTGGCGACTCCAAGTACCTCAACCTGAAATAAAAACATATGGCAACGGTGTGAGTCCAAAACTCAGCGTATACCCAGCAGATATGCATAGTATGTTATAATAATAATAGGAGTCTACGCTGATACCGTCTCATATGAACAATAGGAAAGGGTATACTGAAGATACTGCATAAAGATACATACCAGAATCCATCCATCCTGCAGAGGGTGAAATAAGTCCCTATGAAACAAGTATATCATATAATCCAAGGTATATAGGTCTCCAGTATATGCATGTCAAACAAGTGCAGAAATCAAGTGCAGCAAACAATGCACGATGTAAAATATGCACATGGTGCAATGACATGTGTCACCCCTAGTCCCAGTCAGGATCATCGTCCACGACGTCCGCGTGGGTAGAGCTGTGACAACCTGTACGCACCCTGCCATCACTGCTCCTGAGTGACCGGGTGGACAGGATGCTGGCGGAGGTCACTCTCCTACCCCAAGCAATGGGGGAGTCTAGCTCTCATCTCCTCGTGACTCAGTACGAGAAGGGATCCCTCGCTGCTACCACGCCCCCAACCACCCTCCACATAGTGGCCGAACGGAGCAATACAGGGCAAATACACACATCCTACGGTATCCACTAACCCATGAGTGGTCGTGTGCGCATATCATATACCGAAAGACGATAGGCTCAACCACAAGGGAGTCGCTGATCGCCGGCATGCAACAATGCAAGGATGGTGTATGATAGATACACATACCTCCCTTAACTAGTCCTCAGTATACTAAGTCTCAGTCTGAATCCTATAAGAGGAAATACAGATAACCTACAAGGTATACTGGCCGGAAACTCCTGATCCCTCAATGTCAAATGTAAGAGATACATCCTGATATCTAAGCATACATATAGATATGACAATAGCTGAGACTGTATGGAACTAACAGCATAATAACTCCGGGGTAAACAACAAGTATCCAGAACAAGCATAATAAACAAGAATAGCGTATAATCTTACTGCTATCTATAACCAACCATGCATAGCAATATGACAATATCTAAAAGATAAGTCAAAGGGTACCCGCCTCAAAGTAGGAGTAGTCCGTATCAAATAAGAACCTCCCGTCTGATACTCCGCAACCAAAAGTCCAAATCAGTGCCCTGTATCAAAGTGTAACGCCCGACTTTTTCCCACACCTTGAGGTGTGGTGAGAAAGGCGTCGTTACACTAAACATTCATGTGCATAAAAACATCTTAATGCAGCGGAATCATTTTTTTTCTTCTAAACATGCTTTTAATCATTCAACTAATACATGAAACATCTATACATGCCTAAACTTGTCATTCATAAACTTACATGCATAGCATCATAACCTAACCATTCCATAACTTATTGATCATCATCATAAGTAACAAGTAACTTATCTGCGTCGTTACGCTAAACATACATGTGCATAAAAACATCTTAATGCAGCGGAATCATTTTTTTTTCTTCGAAACATGCTTTTAACCATGCAACTAATACATGAAACATCTATACATGCCTAAACTTGTCATTCATAAACTTACATGCATAGCATCATAACCTAACCGTTCCATAACTTATTCATCATCATCATAAGTAACAAGTAACTTATCCGTAAACATAGCATCATGAGTCTTAAGTCATTCACTAGGCATAACCATTGTAAACATAACATAAAATCTAAGGAGGCATTTCCAAAACCCAAGACATGCGATATGTGTAAATAAGAGAAATCCTTTGCCAAGTCACCGCTACACACACACATGCTTTTGCTTCTCCTGCTGCTTCCCTTAGTAACCTCTTGCTTGATCTGCGGTACGAGGGAGATAAGACTATAAGCACACAGGCTTAGTAAGACCCTTTCCTACTCACTAAAACCATACGTTACTTAAACATAAACATATCAAGTATCTGACATAACATAACTCTGAACATAAACATAAGCATAGTCATGGCATAAGTCATAAGCATATGAACAACTACATAGCATGATTCCTGACATAACCATAGATCTACAACATACTTAGCATGACATAAATCTTAACATACATGGACATGAGACATACTTATACATGGAATAATTCTTAGCATACATGAACCTGAGACATACTTATCATAGCATAAGATATAAGCATAAGCATAAGCATAAAACATACTTACCCTGGCGCGATGCATAACATGGATGTATGCATGAATCAAATGCATTTACTACATAAGGATGCTTAGTTTCAAAATCATACTTTTAAATGCTTAGCATAAACATAACATCATTGGGGTCCCCGGCTTGTACCACATACATACATCATAAGCGCGCATCCCTAAGTAAATACGAGGTAGCTTGCCTTGACCTACTAGGGTAAGGACAACATAGTCGGTAGTCCTAGAACCGGGGCGTTCTTAAGGTGCCCATCCCTGTTGCACAGCTTCGGTAGTGCCAGAACCGTGGACAGCTTCGGTAGTCCAAAACTGGGGCGTTCTTAAGGTGCCCATCCCTTGGACCCTTACATCGGTCCGGTACAAGCCCCATTCATAAAATAAAATAACTATGCATGCTTCATCATTCATACTTGTCATTCATACTTATCATTCATACTTATTTCATATCATCGTTATGCCTTCATCATTCATACTTATCATTCATACTTAAGGCATAACCATCATCTTCATTCATACATATCATTATTTATTCATAAAATAGGACATACATGCATAATCATGCTTCTAGTCATAAACATTACCTTGGTTCATAAAGCTTGCATGATCTTGATACATAATAAACATGCACTTCAGACATGATACATTTCATCTAGTATAAATAATCCTAGTATTCATCATAAAGCATGGATGATAAGCCACATATAACTAGGACGTATACTACTAGGGTTCATGACATTCATTCTAAAACATGCATATACCTTCATAAACCATAAATCTATTATAATCATTTATCAGCATACATGCATCATTCTAATTATCATAACATATTCCTACCTCAATTACATATAGTCATGGTATATGATCTAAATATTCATGGGTGAAGCATAACATAAAATCTAACATACATAATCATGTGATATAACACATAAACAAGGATTTTTGTACATAAAGGTCCTTACCTCATGCTTAACTACCTACTATTATCATGGTGACTTATAAACATGCATTCTTGAGATCTTAACCCAAACCAAACCCTAGGTTTGGGTCTTGGCCGAAACCCTAAGGGGCCATGTGTCCTTAGAAAAATTTACATAGTCATGGTAAACATCCAATCCCTTACATATTATGTCATAGGAACCCATTGGGACCCTTGAATGGTTTTAACCCTAAGTCCTAGACCTCATTCATGTTTTGGCCGAAACCCTAGGGAAGTAATAGGCCCATAGAAAATTCATATAATTACCATTATTACTCATAATACACCATAGGAAACATATTAATTATGCTTGGAAAGATTGGAGTTTACCCTAGCCCTTTTTACCTTGATGTGGCCGAAACCCTAAAGGGTTTTAGGGTGCCAAAAATTTCCCTAAATCATAAGTTATGTCCTACATACCATCATAACACTTTTAAGAGCACAAAAGAGAATTTAAATCATCCCTAACCCCACAAAACATCCTTGGCCGAAACCCTAAGGTTCCTCTTCATGGTTTCCTCAACTTAATATTAAACAAAATTCTAAATCTTGTTAAGCATCAAGGAACAATCATACCACAGGTGAGGGAGTCTTACCTTGAGTTATCTTTGGTTTTTAGACCTTAAAAGAGAAGGAAATTGGAAATCTCTTTGACACTTGAACTTTCCTTGCCCTTGTCGCCTTGGAAGAGAACCTAGATCTTCAAAAGGGAGTCTCCTTGTGATGTTTTTCCAAGGGAAATGGGGCTTGGAGGGTTTCGGCTAAGAGGGGAGGAAGAAGAAGAGGAGAAGAAAATGAATTGATGGAATGAGAGAAGAGAAAGGTAACTTCCCCTCTTATGCTTTTAATCCACATTAAGGGAGGTAAGTGAAGAGTCATGGTGTCTCTTCTCTTGATGGCTCCTCCTTCTTCCCAAGCCTTGACAAAAATCCACTTCATTCCCTCATAGCACTCCCTTGCTAGGTGAATTGGTTAGAGCATGCATGGTTGTACTAGAGTTCCAAGGTTCAATCCTTGGTGCATGCACTAATTTTTTTCTATTTTATTTTTATTTTATTTTCTATTATTTCGAAAATTCCTTAAAAATTCTCCCATAATTATGTTAATATTTTCCATTAAAATCCATTTATTTTTATATTAAATTCTACCTAAAATTCACCAATAATCATGGTACTAGAAAGCCCATATAAGAGCTATTAGTACTTAGTTTCTCAATTTAAATGAGAAAAACCATGGGTTTATAGGCTAAGGTTCGTACTAATATTTCTAGATCCTTCGAAAAATTATCTAGACATGCTTAATATTTTAAAGAAAATATTAAGAAAATTTTCTGGGTCGTTACAATCCCCCATACCTCTTGAATGTTCGTCCTCGAACTTAGAATAGCTCCGGGTACTTGCGTCTCATCTCGTCCTCGCGTTCCCAGGTAGCTTCCTCGAACCGTTGACTTTGCCATAGAACCTTGACTAAGGGTACTTCCTTGTTCCTTAACTTCTTGACTTCCCGATCCAAGATCTGGATAGGTCGGCTCTCATAACTTAGGTCCTCCTGAACTGGTACCGCCTGTGGCTCGATCACTTGGTCCATGTTTGGAATACACTTCTTAAGCATCGACACATGGAACACATTATGAATAGCTGTCATTTCCTGAGGCAGCTCCAGTTCATATGCCACTTTGCCAACTCTTTTCAGTACCAGGTACGGTCCCACATATCGCGGACTCAGTTTCCCTTTCTTCCCGAATCTCGTTATCCCTTTCATCGGAGCCACTTTAAGGAATACCAGATCCCCAATATTGAATTCCAGTGGCCTACGCCGGGCATTTGCATAATTCTTCTGCCGACTCTGTGCAGCTTCTATCCGTCGTCAAATGGTCTGTATAGCTTGGGTGGTGTCGTCGATGAGATCCGTCGTAAGCCCCATCGCCTTCTTTTCACCACCTTCGTACCAACAGATTGGAGACCTACATCTCCTCCCGTACAAAGCTTCATAAGGTGCTATGCCGATAGTAGCTTGGTAGCTATTATTGTAGGCGAATTCTGCTAAACATAGATATCGGCACCAACTCCCTTTGAAATCCAGAGCACAAGCTCGTAACATGTCTTCCAGCACTTGATTCACCCGTTCAGTTTGCCCGTCAGTCTGAGGATGAAAAGCTGTACTGAATCGTAATTTGGTGTCGAGGGACTTCTGGACACACTCCCAGAAATGTGAAGTGAAGCGACCATCCCTATCTGAGATGATGGTCTTGGGCACTCCATGAAGTCTGATTATCTCCTTAGCATATAATTGAGCCAGTTGCTCAATCGAATAAGTCAACTTGATAGCTAAGAAGTGAGCAGACTTCGTTAACCTGTCCACAATTACCCATACCGCATCATATTCATTTGTAGTCTTGGGAAGTCCCGAAATAAAATCTATAGAGATATCTTCCCATTTCCATTCCGGAATCGGAAGTGGCTGTAGAACTCCTCCGGGTCGCTGGTGCTCTGCCTTCACTCGTTGGCAGGTCAGGCAAGTGCCAACATGCTGAGCCACATCTCTCTTCATATCGGACCACCAGAATTTCTCTTTTAGATCTTGATACATCTTGGTGGATCCTGGATGCATCGAATAAGGGGTTTCATGAGCTTCTACTAATATCGCTCTCCGTAACTCCGGATCATTAGGAATACATAGACGATCCCTAAGATAGAGTACTCCCCCGTTGGCGATACGAAAACCATCGCCCTTTCCTTCTAGGATCTCCTATTTGATTCTCTGAAGGCTAGGATCACCATCTTGTTTGTCCAATATGTCCTCGAACAGCGTCGGTGATAATGTCCTAATTAACCTTATGATATAATTACATGTATATATCATAATTATATGCTTATTGTGATTATGGATAAACCTAATAATATTATGCTTTCGAAATATTAGTTCTCAATCTGAGTTACGAATTATATTACTCTATATTTATAGGATAGGTGAGATCTTATTTATTATATTACCCAAAAATTTATTTATCACATCTTATAAGTCTGTATACAAAACTATCCAAACTCAGTGAGCTAAATGGGCTACCATCATGCCCATAATGAAAAATATCATAGCGGTGACTATCACCCCCTCGTTCATCTCCCCTTGGCCTACCTCAGGATCTTCTACTGTTTCCATCGGATCCTCTTCTTCTATCTCGGGAACCTCCTCAGCTATATCAGGATCCTCCTCAAGCATCCCGGGGTCTTCCTCAAACATCTCTCCCTCAGGTATCTCGAGGTCTTCCTCAAACATCTCTCCCTCAGGCATCTCGGGGTCTTCCTCAAACATCTCTTCCTCGGGCATCTCAGGGTCTTCCTCCATCATCTCGGGATCTTCCTCGTACATCTCGGGGCCTTCCTCGTACATTTCGGGATCCTCCTCATACATCTCGGGATCTTCCTCCGAGTCCCCTAGATCTTCCGGAAACTCATGGCGGAGAAGCTGCCTACATAACTCCATATATGAGATCCGGCATCCATGCTGTCCCCAAATTTGATAAGCAACCTCTCTCGCACGGTTGGGCAGCGAACGAAGCAGTGCTCCAATTCTATAGTCATCCACGATCGGAAACCCTTCCTGCTCCAGTTTCCAGAATAGCCGGTCCAATAACCCCATGTTGCCTTGGACCCCAAGGACCGGACCATACTCCACCTCCGCTATTTGTTCCATCAGCTCATGACTCCGCCCATGGTAACGACTCGCAGTGCCGATCTCATGCAACATCTGGAATTGAAAAAAAAACGATACAGTCAGTACAAAACTGACAAACCAGTATCAAATTAGTTTATATTTTTCAATTCACAGATATATACAGAGAACGCACATAAAATAATTAGGTTCCTTCACTTTAATAGTTATTCCTACCCCCATAACCAATTCTAACATATTTAATTAATATATTTTTAAATAAATAAAATAAAGTATCGTTCATGTTCACATATCTTACAAGTACTTGCCATTATCTATTATAAGACATCATTCATACTTGCATATTCTAGAAACATAACATATCGTAAGAGTGATTACTATCATAAGATATACCGAAAGGTACTTACTTAGAAGTGGCAGGAAGGAGGCTTGATGTGTGTGTAGTGAGATGGCAACTGCTCTGATACCAACCTGTAACGCTCGACTTTTTCCCACACCTTGTGGTGTGGCAAGAAAGGCGTCGTTACGCTAAACATACATGTGCATAAAAACATCTTAATGCAGCGGAATCATTTTTTTTTTCTTCTAAACATGGTTTTAACCATGCAACTAACACATGAAACATCTATACATGCCTAAACTTGTCATTCATAAACTTACATGCATAGCATCATAACCTAACCGTTCCATAACTTATTCATCATCATCATAAGTAATAAGTAACTTATCCGCGTCGTTACGCTAAACATACATGTGCATAAAAACATCTTAATGCAGCGGAATCATTTTTTTTTTTTTCTAAACATGCTTTTAACCATGCAACTAATACATGAAACATCTATACATGCCTAAACTTGTCATTCATAAACTTACATGCATAGCATCATAACCTAACCGTTCCATAACTTATTCATCATCATCATAAGTAACAAGTAACTTATCGGTAAACATAACATCATGAGCCTTAAGTCATTCACTAAGCATAACCATTGTAAACATAACATAAAATCTAAGGAGGCATTTCCAAAACCCAAGACATGCGATATGTGTAAATAAGAGAAATCCTTTACCAAGTCACCGCCACACACACACATGCTTTTGCCTCTCCTGCTGCTTCCCTTAGTAACCTCTTGCTTGATCTACGTTACGAGGAAGATATGACTATAAGAACACAGGCTTAGTAAGACCCTTTCTACTCACTAAAACCATACGTTACTTAAACATAAACATATCAAGTATCTGATATAACATAACTCTGAACATAAACATAAGCATAGTCATGGCATAAGTCATAAGCATATGAACAACTACATAGCATGATTCCTGACATAACCATAGAGCTACAACAAACTTAGCATGGCAAAAATCTTAACATACATGGACATGAGACATACTTATACATGGAATAATTCTTAGCATACATGAACCTGAGACATACTTATCATAGCATAAGATATAAGCATAAGCATAAGCATAAAACATACTTACCCTGGCGCGATGCATAACATGGATGTATGCATGAATCAAATGCATTTACTACATAAGGATGCTTAGTTTCAAAATCATACTTTTAAATGCTTAGCATAAACATAACGTCATTGGGGTCCCCGGCTTGTACCACACACATACATCATAAGCGCGCATCCCTAAGTAAATACGAGATAGCTAGCCTCGACCTACTAGGGTAAGGACAGCATAGTCGGTAGTCCTAGAACCGGGGCGTTCTTAAGGTGCCCATCCCTGTTGCACAGCTTCGGTAGTGCCAGAACCGTGGACAGCTTCGGTAGTCCAGAACCGGGGCGTTCTTAAGGTGCTCATCCCTTGGACCCTTACTTCAGTCCGGTACAAGCCCCATTCATAAAATAAAATAAATATGCATGCTTCATCATTCATACTTGTCATTCATACTTATAATTCATACTTATTTCATATCATCGTTATGCCTTCATCATTCATACTTATCATTCATACTTATCATTCATACATAAGACATAACCATCATCTTCATTCATACATATCATTATTTATTCATAAAATAGGACATACATGCATAATCATGCTTCTAGTCATAAACATTACCTTGGTTCATAAAGCTTGCATGATCTTGATACATAATAAACATGCACTTCAGACATGATACATTTCATCTAGCATACATAATCCTAGTATTCATCATAAAGCATGGATGATAAGCCACATATAACTAGGACGTATACTACTAGGGTTCATGACATTCATTCTAAAACATGCATATACCTTCATAAACCATAAATCTATTATAATCATTTATCAACATACATGCTTCATTCTAATTATCATAACATATTCCTACCTCAATTACATATAGTCATGGTATATGATCTAAATATTCATGGGTGAAGTATAACATAAAATCTAACATACATAATCATGTGATATAACACATAAACAAAGATTTTTGTACATAAAGGTCCTTACCTCATGCTTAACTACCTACTATTATCATGGTGACTTATAAACATGCATTCTTGAGATCTTAACCCAAACCAAACCCTAGGTTTGAGTCTTGGCCGAAACCCTAAGGGGCCATGGGTCCTTAGAAAAATTTGCATAGTCATGGTCAACATCCAATCCCTTACATATTATGTCATAGGAACCCATTGGGACCCTTGATTGGTTTTAACCCTAAGTCCTAGACCTCATTCATGTTTTGGCCGAAACCCTAGGGAAGTAATAGGCCCATAGAAAATTCATATAATTACCATTATTACTCATAATACACCATAGGAAACATATTAATCATGCTTGGAAAGATTGGAGTTTACCCTAGCCCTTTTTACCTTGATATGGCCGAAACCCTAAAGGGTTTTATGGTGCCAAAAATTTCCCTAAATCATAAGTTATGTCCTACATACCATCATAACACTTTTAAGAGCACAAAAGAGAATTTACATCATCCCTAACCCCACAAAACATCCTTGGCCGAAACCCTAAGGTTCCTCTTCATGGTTTCCTCAACTTAAATCTTAAATAAAATTCTAAATCTTGTTAAGCATCAAGGAACAATCATACCACAGGTGAGGGAGTCTTACCTTGAGTTATCTTTGGTTTTTAGACTTTAAAAGAGAAGGAAATTGGAAATCTCTTTGACACTTGAACTCTCCTTGCCCTTGTCGCCTTGGAAGAGAACCTAGATCATCAAAAGGGAGTCTCCTTGTGATGTTTTCCCAAGGGAAATGGGGCTTGGGGGGTTTCGGCTAAGAGGGGAGGAAGAAGAAGAGGAGAAGAAAATGAATTGATGGAATGAGAGAAGAGAAAGGTAACTTCCCCTCTTATGCTTTTAATCCACATTAAGGGGGGTAAGTGAAGAGTCATGGTGTCTCTTCCTTTGATGGCTCCTCCTTCTTCCCATGCCTTAACAAAAATCCACTTCATTTCCTCATAGCACTCCCTTGCTAGGTGAATTGGTTAGAGCATGCATGGTTGTACTAGAGGTCCAAGGTTCAATCCTTGGTGCATGCACTAAGTTTTTTCTGTTTTATTTTTATTTTATTTTCTATTATTTCGAAAATTCCTTAAAAATTCTCCCATAATTATGTTAATATTTCCCATTAAAATCCATTTATTTTTATATAAAATTTTACCTAAAATCCACCAATAATCATTGTACTAGAAAGCCCATATAAGACCCATTAGTACTTAGTTTCTCAATTTAAATGAGAAAACCCATGGGTTTCTAGGCTAAGGTTCGTACTAATATTTTTAGATCCTTCGGAAAATTATCTAGACATGCTTAATATTTTAAAGAAAATATTAAGAAAATTTTCCGAGTCGTTACAGAAAGGACATTTTAAATAGCTATTACAAAGATAGTAACTAGCTAACAAGTCTCTAATTGAATGATAACCTCTTAATTAAACCTGGGTTTAAACAAATCGTAAACCTGATCATCCCATCATTCATATCAATCTTGATTACCAATTTAATCATCACCCTAACTCCTCCAGGTTAACTAAAATCAAACCATCATCAATTTGATCCAAAACAAACATTAAACAGATCCCAAAACAATACAAACTGAACACATTGATCCCAAGGAAGCAAAACCTCAATGCAACACCAATTCGACACCAATTAACAGTCCAACAATAGCATCACAACATCAAATAGACAACATACTGAAATAAACCAAGTCTTACTCCAAATGCATCAATGATCTGATCCAAAACTTAGATCTAACCAACAACTATTCCAATGTATATCCAAATTAATCTACTCTAATCTAGCCCAATGCAAATCACAAATTACAGCAAATAAACATAACAAGCTATACTACTCCACTTACCTTTTATCCCAGATCCAATGGTAGATCACCAACCACATCCCTTCCATTCCCCACCATGGACCAATTCCACCGAGACAACTCTATCCATGCACGTTAATAGTTCAGGCTGTTCAGAAGCAAAACTGTAGCACCAATTCTAATTAAGACCATCATACTCAGATTTAACCCAAATCCAATCTACACCAAATAGCACAAGAAGGAAAAATCCCACCAATCCAAGAACCAAAACCGGACCACATACACAACAATCAACCTCAATACCATCAACCATATATCTAAAACCTACTTGCCTCGCAAACTCCATTCGATCCCAAAATTTGTTCTAAGCAACATATGCGAATCTAATAGATAACATCATAGGGCATCCAGACAAACATAATCCAAATCCAAAACTTCATACCAGAATGACGCGAGCAGTTTCCCTTCGCCCTAGATCGTCGACCTATGGCTGGTAGCGACGCCAACCCCTACTATTGGCTGAGGGTTGACGCGATTGTAGATCGACGAGGCCCCGTGATCAGAAAACCTAGATCCTGGCGTCGGGGAGGAGAAGCGGGCGTTGGGCTGTGATCGTCGGCTAGGGCACGGGAGGGGATGGAGAAGAGAGGTGTCAGTGGCTGCGGGTTGAGCTGCGGCTAGGGCACGAGGGGAGGAGGTTTTAATTAGAGGGAAACGGGTCTTTTTATAGAAAGGTCCTCGAACTTTCAGTAATTTTAATTCTACCCTTAAGGTAAGGGTTTTAGCTATTTAACCCTCTAATTTATTTGTAATCCACATCACATCTCTAGGATTAGATAGTTTATCCTCTTAACCCCTAAGCTTTAGCCAAAACTCGAACAAGTCCTTAAATATTTAGATACATTTTTAGTTTAGACCTTTAGGATTAAGTATTAAGCAATTTAACCCTTCATAGTTTAAGAATTCACCTTAAACCTTTTCCCCTAATTCGATAAACCCTAGACTCAATCCGAAAAAATCCTGAAAAATTTTCTGGTCCGGATTTTCGAATTGCCGTATTTTACATTCTCCCCCACTAATAAAAATTTGGTCCCCAAATTTTCTCATTCCTCATACGGCACACACTAGCATCAAAACATGTCTGTCCTCATCATGAGTAATTACTTCGGCCGATACCCTAAGGTTACACTGTTACGAAGCAACTGGAGTTATCAATCCAGAGGTTATTATCCGATACCAGGTACATCCAAACAACCAATCATTCATCCCAACTATCCAAGGGACTAAATCCTAAAATCACTGGCGCTCTACTTATACTTCGATCCTCAAACATATAACGTCAAATCCATGGGTATCATTCAAGTATCCCCAAACCAATAACATCCTCCAAAGATCACCAGTCATATACATATATCCTTTATTTTCCAACAGGTCGTCCTCGATATCATCTAACCAAAGGTGGTCTAATCTGGTTAGTGATTTGCCTCCGCGCAAATCATAAGTCCGTGGATACCCGCTTGGTTATTCAGACCAAGTAAAAATAGTAACCCATAAGTATCAATCAACTAGCTCCACACTTTTCCATATTAGCTCAAATCACCCATCAACGTGTACTTTCCAAGTCAACAACAAAGTACAAGTGATCCATGGTCAAAGCTCCTAAAGAAAACAGAATGTATCAATCCTTTACTAAGCGTAATAATATGTAGCTAATGCTACCCTACTGCATCATTGCAGATCATGTACTCAAGACATGACATCTAGATTATCTGTCCAGATATACATAACATAAAAAGATTGCAGCTCCAGGAGTTAAAGTGAATTGATCAAATTCTGATCAAGTCAATTACAGTAGGCATCTCCAGTCCTCACTCAGCTGATAGTCGCTAGTACAAATACTATGAATAATAAGGTCCAAGAAAAATCAAAAATCCTCAACCTCCAATATCTTGTTAACAGGTTTGACCCTCGTCTTCCAACCCGTATGTCAGTATCACACAAGAACCAATATTCTCCGCATTTAGACAAATCCGCAACAAACCAACTAATCGCCTTCATGGTTGATCCTGACCATGATTACTATAAACTGATTGACCTTAAGTCATCAGACCTAACCAAATTAAAAAGGTACTTACTAGGCGGGTACAGAAATAGTAACATAATCAAATAACATGTGAGAATTTCTAAATCATACCTAAATATACAGGTATAGTAACATGATCCAGTAACATGAGAGAACTACTAACCATACCTAAATATACAAGAGTGGTAACATGATCCAATAACATGTGAAAATTTCTAAATCATACCTAAATATAGAGGTATAGTAACATGTGTTGAGGCAATCGGCCCTTGAATGATTGGAAGATCATGGTTTTGATGTGTGGGCGAATAAGTTTAAAGTTAGAGTGTTGTGTTGTATTTGATATGTGTGATTGAGTTTGCAGGACTTGGAGAATCACACTTGGTGGACCTATCCGAGGGACGAGAGCCGAGGGAGGAGAGCTCCAAGGGCAAGCTGGGAAGTGGACTTCAAAGGGCACACGTGAAGGGTGGCATGGAGGCAAGCCAAGGGAAGGCTTGCGTGTGCATCCGAGGGACGATAGCCAAAGGAAGAGGACTTTAAAGGGCGAGCCAAGGGAGCAGACCTGAAGGCACACGCGAAGGAGAAGGTTCGGAATGACTGGAACTGAGCTGGGAGGCAGGGCAGTCGACTGTCAAAACTCACAGAAAGTTTGCAGCTTCGGACCAATCGACTGGCCTTGGGGCAGTCGACTGGTATACCCCGAAACTAGCCGTTGGCTAGCTGTTTGCTAGCCGATGGCTAGCCGTTGGAAGGCATTTAATGCCGGGGCAGTCGACTTCCATCTAGGCAGTCGACTGGTGCGAGTCTGGACAGACTGCGAATCTATCCTTTTCACCTATAAAAGGAGGCCTCGTTACACGTGTCTGTACAGTTCCATACAGTAACGAAGTGCTGCCCAATCGTAGAGTGATCTTTTGCTTCCTCCACCATAATTCTACATCTGTAAAGAGGAAGCTACTGCTGTAAAGGTTTCTCCACCTCAAGGAGACTTTTCGATAGTGAAAAGTGGTGCTCGCGGCGTGGATCCTTGGATTAGTCACCCATCTGGGTGGATACCAAGTAAAAGAATTCTTGTTAGCATTGTTATTTCCTTTTCATATTATTTCCGCTGCGCTAACATCTGTGTAGAGATCAAAACGATCCGCGAAAGTCCATTCACCCCCCCCTCTGCACGCCTACATCGATCTTTCAGTTGGTATTAGAGCCGGTGCGTTTTGGAAGATCTAACAATCAACCAGAACATCTGTAATGGCGTTTCAAGAGGGATACTCCACCGCACGACCACCATTCTTCGACGGCAACGACTTCGCGTACTGGAAAGGTAGAATGCAGTACTATCTTATGAATGACATAGAAACTTGAATAAGTGTTGCAGATGGCTTCGAGGCGCCCGTCGATGAAAGAGAAGATCCTACCCCTATGAGAACATGGTCTAAAGAAGTGATGAAAAGAGCGTAGTTAAATGCCAAGGCCACCACTACACTGCAGTGCGGGCTCTCGAAGGAGCAACTGAACAAGGTGGGGCCATTCAAGAGCGCCAAAGAGCTATGGGACAAGTTGGTAGAACTGAACGAGGGGTCAAACGAGTCCAGAAGAGCCAAGAAGGACTTGTTGGTGGCCCAACTGCAATCCCTCTCCATGAAGAGCAACGAGACCATCAATCAGCTGCATGGAAGGGTAAAGGAAGTGATCAACGAGCTCCATGTAATTGGAGAGAAAATCAAAAACTGGGATATCGTCAGGTATGTCTTACAAGACTTCCCGAGAACCACCCTATGGGCATCCATGGTTGATGCTTACAAGGTATCGAGGGACTTATCTTTAGTTAAATTAGATGATCTATTTTGTGAATTTGAACTGCACGAGTAAGCTAACATTTCGACAAAAGAGAAAGGTATTGCTTTTGTTGCAGAAAAGGAGAAGAAGAGGAGAAAGGAAAAGAAGAAGGTGATCTACTCATCATCCTCAGACTCGGAGGAGTCAAGTGCCTCTATGGACAGTGACCAAGAGGCCTTTATGGTATGAAAATTTCGTAAATCATTTAAAAGTTTTTCTAACAAATCATATGCTAGGAAAGGGGCCAAAGGTAAGGGTAAGCCCAAGGAGATAATCTACTATAACTGTCATCAAGAGGGACATATGAAGAATGAGTGTCCCCAGTTGAAGAAGAGGGAGGACAAGAAGGAAGAGAAGAAGAAGATTGACAAGAAGAGATCAAAGGGGAAGGAGAAGAGTGCCACGAACCTCAAGGCGACTTGGGACGATCCCTCATCCTCAGAGGAAGAAGAAGAGCAAGTCTCCCACTTCGCTCTTATGGCACAAGATGATTCAGACTCTTCAGACGATGAATGAAGCTCAAGCAGTGAAGATGAGAGCTCATCCACCTCATCATCATCAGAGTCAGAAGCTTCGGTAAGTGAGGTATACCACTTACCCTCTTCTACCTTAGTGAAAATTATTTCTAGCACGAACATGGATTTAGCTAAGGTTAAAAGTAGAATTAAGGACCTTAAGGAAGAAATTGCCATGCTTAGAGTAGAGACTATTAAACTTAAGGATTTGCATGCTAGCTCTACCTCTTCACATGTTTCACATATTGAAAATGAAAATAAGGAGTTAAGGAAACAAGTAGATGACCTCACAAAAGCCCTTAGGAAATTTCAAGTAGGATCAAGTAACCTTGATATGATCATTAACAGCCAAAGGGCGGTATATAACAAGGCAGGATTGGGCTATAGGCCTAAGACCAAGGAAGTAGCTTTTGTTTCACTTACCGGTAGGATTGGAGCATCTAGGAGACTAGGGGCTAGGGGAACCACAAAGAAGGCATGGGTACCTAAGAAATTTTTAAATGATTCTTCTGGATCAAAAATATGGGTACCAAAAGAGTGTGTTTTTCGTGTTTAGGTAAAAGTGAAGGAGGCCCCAACCTTGTGGATAGTAGATAGTGGATGCTCAAGACACATGACCGGAGATGTGAGCAAGTTCACCACTATTAGCTACTTAAGAGAAGGGACGGTCTCCTTTGGGAACAGTGGAAAGTTAAGGATCATTGGTAGGGGCACAATTGAGGTATCTCGCACTATTTCAATTCATAAGGTACTTTTAATTAAGGATATGAAGTTTAACTTATTAAGCGTAAGTCAATTATGTTATGCCGGTTTTAGAGTAGAATTTCATGCTAAGAAATGTGTAATAAAACAATGTGAATCAAACACTATTATATTAGAAGGGTTTAGAGAAGCAAACTTGTATTATCTTGATCTATCTTATGCTACTAACAATGTTGTTAAGTGTCTCATGTCCAAAGAAGAAGAAGGGTGGTTGTGGCACCGGAGACTTGGACACGTCAACATGAGGAGCATTGCAAGAGTAGCCAAGGAAGAATTGGTGAAGGGGCTCCCAATGATCAAGTACGAAAAGAACAAGTTGTGTGATGCATGCCAAGAGGGTAAGCAATCCAAAGCATCACACAAAGGTAAAACTTCAATTACCACTTCATTGCCTTTAGAACTTTTACATATAGACTTATTTGATTGCCATAGTACTCCATCACTTGTAGGAAGTAAGTATTGCTTAGTGATAGTTGATGACTTCTCTAGGTTTACTTGGGTCTATTTCTTGAAACATAAGGATGATACCCTAGAAATCATTATAGGTTTTAGTAAAAGGGTTGAAAACGAAAAGAACATCAAAATAAACCGAATTAGGAGTGACCATGGTGTGGAGTTCCAAAACGCTAGTTTCACACAATTTTGTGTTGAAAATGGATACAAGCATGAGTTCTCATGCCCAAGAACTCCTCAACAAAATGGGGTAGTTGAAAGAAAGAACCGAGCCCTACAAGAAGCTGCTAGGACTATGCTTAATGCATACTCTCTTCCTAGCTACTTTTGGGCCGAAGCGGTTAACACCGCTTGCTATATTCAAAACCGGGTGTTAGTACATAGGTTTTTAGGAAAAACACCTTTTGAACTTTGGAATGGAAGAGTACCCCAAGTCCACTATTTTAGGGTCTTTGGATGTAAAGTCTACATCTTAAACACCAAAGACGACCTAAGAAAATTTTAGTCAAAAGTCGATGAAGGAATATTAGTAGGGTATTCATTGACTAGTAGGGGTTACATAGTGTACAACAAGAGGACAAAAATGATTGAGGAGTCCTCAAATGTAAAATTTGATGAAACCACTAGTACTTACCCTAGAAAGGCTGCTATTGATAAGGATATAGAAGAAGTCCAACCCCTTGCCCAAAGAATCCAAGACCTACATTTGGAGGGCAATGATCAAGGGGGAGTAAGAAACACACAAGAGGATGAGGAAGAAGGAGTAAATGAACCTACAACCTCTAGACCCTTGAGACATCACCATGATCATCCCATTGACCAAATTGTGAGTGATGTCACTCAAGGAGTAAGGACTAGGTCATACTTTAGGGATCAAACTAGTCAAATAGC
Source organism: Boesenbergia rotunda (assembly GCA_024364735.1). Taxonomy (NCBI): domain Eukaryota; kingdom Viridiplantae; phylum Streptophyta; class Magnoliopsida; order Zingiberales; family Zingiberaceae; genus Boesenbergia; species Boesenbergia rotunda. The sequence continues at coordinate 447,729 of JAGFNQ010000330.1, read as the reverse complement.
TCTAATCTCCCAATTAGAACTCAAGACCATTGATGAAGCATTGGGAGATGTTGATTGGGTCTTGGCCATGCAAGAAGAGCTAAACCAATTTGAGAGGAGTGAAGTATGCGAGCTAGTTCCTAGACCCACTGATTGTACCATTGTGACCACTAGATGGGTTTTTTAGGAACAAATTAGATGACCAAGGTAAAATCACTAGGAACAAGGCTAGATTGGTAGCTAGGGGGTTTAACCAAGTTGAGGGATTAGATTATGATGAAACCTACGCACCCGTAGCTAGGTTAGAATCAATTAGAATTCTACTAGCCTATGCCGCTCACATGGGTTTTACACTCCACCAAATGGATGTGAAGTCGGCATTCATTAATGGAATCATTAAGGAAGAGGTCTATGTAGAACAACCCCCAGGGTTTGTGGACCCTAACTATCCAAGACACGTATTTAAATTAAGAAAAGCCTTATATGGATTGAAACAAGCTCCCCGGGCTTGGTATGAGAGGCTTTCTTCATTTTTGGTGTCTAAGGAGTTTAGGAGAGGAACAATTGACCCTACATTGTTCCTAAAATCTAAGGATAAGGACATATTTGTTGCCCAAGTCTATGTAGACGATATCATTTTTGGGTCAACAAATAATGACTTCCTACAAGAATTCATCAAGTGTATGGAAGATGAATTTGAGATGAGTCTTGTAGGAGAGTTAACCTTTTTCTTAGGTCTTCAAGTTAAGCAAACCAATGAAGGTACACGTGTTTCAAACCAAATATGCTAAAGAGATGCTAAAGAAATTTGGTTTAGAACATGCTAAGGAAGCATCTACACCCATAGGAACTAATGTGAAAATGGATAGTGACCTTGAAGGCAAAATGGTAGACTCTAAACAATATAGGAGCATGATTGGTAGCCTCCTATACCTAACCGCTAGTAGACCCGACATACTCTTTGCGGTAGGTATGTGTGCAAGGTACCAATCGTGTGCCAAAGAGTCCCATTTGGTTGTAGTCAAGAGAATCCTAAGGTATGTGAAAGGGACCCTAAACGTCGGACTTTGGTATCCTAGAACCCCAAATGTTGACCTAATTGGATACACCGATTCGGACTATGCGGGTTGTAAGTTAGATATGAAGAGTACAAGTGGAGGGTGTCAATTCCTTGGGTCTTCTTTAGTTAGTTGGAGTAGTAGGAAACAACCATGCGTTGCCCTATCAACAACGGAGGCAGAATATGTGGCAATGGGTGGATGTGTTTCCCAACTCCTTTGGATTATGCACACCTTAGAGGACTATGAGCTACATTACACCAAGGTCAAAGTCTTGTGTGATAATGTAAGCACAATCAATCTAACTAAAAATCCGGTTCATCATTCTAGGACAAAACACATTGAAGTGAAACATCACTTCATTAGAGACCATGTGGCAAGGGGAGACATAGAACTACACTATGTTGAATCAAAGTCGAACCTAGCCGACATCTTTACCAAGCCTCTTCCCGAATCGGAGTTTTCATCCTTAAGAAGAGGCCTTGGAATGTGTTTTGTAGAAATATAAAATGAACTTGGAGACCTTAGCTTTGAAAAAGGGGTACTTGATCCATTAGGATGATACATTTGGCTCACTTGTGCTTGTGGCGCATTGTTGGACCATTAAAAGTATCAAAATATCAAAACTAGACCAACTATGGGGGAGGCAAGTGTTTAATCAATGGACACCTTGCCAAAGATCATAGTTGGATATTTTAAACCTTTGAAAACCATTTTATGTGTTACATAATGTGCCATGTTTTTAAAAGTCATATATTTGCAAATTTGGTTTCAAAGTTTGGTACAAAATGTAGTAGTTTTTATAGCTTTTGGGTTTTTATCAAAAGTCATGCATGTTTGCAAATTTATATGGTTTAATATTTTTTCCTGATAGAGTATAATATTTCAAACATGTATGCAAAATTTCACAATTTTTGGAATTTTCTGAAATTTTCTAGGAGTTTCTGAAATTCGACAGAAAACCTGAAAAATCAAACTGATAGCGTATCAGTCGACTGCCCCATGGGCAGTCGACTGGCACGCCTATTTTTTAGCACTGTGAGAAATTTCAGAAATCAATAATTCTCACATTTGATGTCATAGGGTTTGGTTGCTTGAGGCAATCATTTTGATGGTGTCAAAGGGGGAGAATGGGTAGTTTAAGTTAGAATTTTGACTTAAAATGGATGATTTTAGGTATTTTTATCTAACTTAGACCTTGAAAGGTTAAAGCTTTAACCTTAGACATGGATTAAGGGGGAGGTACCTCTTAGGTTCGGATATGTCTTACATTCTTATTGATGTTGTTAAGTGGAAACTTAACTTGGAATGTGATTAGAATTGAAACTGTGGAGAGGACATAGGTTAAGGGGGAGGTTGCCTCTTAGGGTTATTATGTCTCATAATGTTTCAATTGCTATCCTTTGATATTGCTATTTATCTCTAACTTTAACTTATTGCCACACATCAAAAAGGGGGAGATTGTTGAGGCAATCGGCCCTTGAATGATTGGAAGATCATGGTTTTGATGTGTGGGCGAATAAGTTTAAAGTTAGAGTGTTGTGTTGTATTTGATATGTGTGATTGAGTTTGCAGGACTTGGAGAATCACACTTGGTGGACCTATCCGAGGGACGAGAGCCGAGGGAGGAGAGATCCAAGGGCAAGCCGGGAAGTGGACTTCAAAGGGCACACGTGAAGGGTGGCATGGAGGCAAGCCAAGGGAAGACTTGTGTGCGCATCCGAGGGACGATAGCCAAAGGAAGTGGACTTCAAAGGGCAAGCCAAGGGAGCAGACCTGAAGGCACACGCGAAGGAGAAGGTTCGGAATGGCTGGAACTGAGCTGGGAGGCAGGGCAGTCGACTGGCCCAGAGGCAGTCGACTGCCAAAACTCACAGAAAGTTCGCAGCTTCGGACCAGTCGACTGGCCTTGGGGCAGTCGACTGGTATACCCCGAAACGAGCCGTTGGCTAGCTGTTTGCTAGCCGTTGGAAGGCATTTAATGCCGGGGCAGTCGACTGCCATCTGGGCAGTCGACTGGTGTGAGTCTGGACAGACTGCGAATCTGTCCTTTTCACCTATAAAAGGAGGCCTCGTTACACGTGTCTGTACAGTTCCGTACAGTAACGAAGTGCTGCCCAATCGTAGAGTGATCTTTTGCTTCCTCCACCATAATTCTACATCTGTAAAGAGGAAGCTACTGCTGTAAAGGTTTCTCCACCTCAAGGAGACTTTTCGATAGTGAAAAGTGATGCTCGCGGCGTGGATCCTTGGATTAGTCACCCATCTGGGTGGATACTAAGTAAAAGAATTCTTGTTAGCATTGTTATTTCCTTTACATATTATTTCCGCTGCGCTAACATCTGTGTAGAGATCAAAACGATCCGCGAAAGTGCATTCACCCCCCTCTGCACGCCTACATCGATCTTTCAACATTATCCAGTAACATGAGAGAACTACTAACCATACCTAAATAGGATAAGGGATACAAAAGAGCAGGAGAAATACCTGTCGCTTGAAGAAGTCCCATCGCGCCAAGTCCCAAACAACCACATCGATAAAACTACTCCGAACAAATCCGGAAAGACTCGTAAAACAAGTAGGCATCACAACCCTACGTTCTGATACCAAAATAAATTGGTATCAGATAGACACCGAAAATCCACAAGTCCTCAAGGTATCCGACAACCTGAGCTCTGATACCAAAATAAATTATCACGCCCCGAGACCTAGGAGCCGCTGATCCAATAGAAAATCGGACAGCACCTCCCCTATCCGGCGGACAATTTACACATACATACACACACGCAGATAATAAATTTGGCCTCAGGCCTCCAAAATAGACAAACACAACATAAAAGCACCAGACAACTAAGTAAATCATACCTGACTGCGGACCGGTCCGACTTATGACAAAACAACAAATACATAAACCCCTTAGGGCACACCACAACACTCCCAAGACATATATAAATCCAATAACTGAATGTGAAAACATAGACACTACTAAGTACAAAACAACTTTATCGTCGTGATGGGTAGGGACTGGCTGCTGGGTTCTTCTGGCGACTCCAAGTATCTCAACCTGAAATAAAAACATATGACAACGGTGTGAGTCCATAAACTCAGCGTATACCCAGCAGATATGCATAGTATGTTATAATAACAATAGGAGTCTACGTTGATACCGTCTCATATGAACAATAGGAAAGGGTATACTGAAGATATTGCATAAAGATACATACTAGAATCCATCCATCCTGCAGAGGGTGAAATAAGTCCCTATGGAACAAGTATAACATATAATCCAAGGTATACAGGTCTCCAGTATATGCATGTCAAACAAGTGCAGAAATCAAGTGCAGCAAACAATGCATGATGCAAAATATGCACATGGTGCAATGACATGTGTCACCCCCTAGTCCCAGTCAGGATCATCGTCCACGACGTCCGCGTGGGTAGAGCTGTGACAACCTGTACGCACCCTGCCATCACTTCTCCTGAGTTACCGGGTGGACAGGATGCTGGTGGAGGTCACTCTCCTACCCCAAGCAATGGGGGAGTCTAGCTCTCATCTCCTCGTGGCTCAGTACGAGATGGGATCCCTGGCTGCTACCACGCCCGCAACCACCCTCCACATAGTGGCCGAACGGAGCAATACAGGGCAAATGCACACATCCTACAGTATCCACTAACCCATGAGTGGTCGTGTGCGCATATCATGTACCGAAAGACGATAGGCTCAACCACAAGGGAGTTGCTGATCGCCGGCATGCAACAATACAAGGATGGTGTATGATAGATACACATACCTCCCTCACCCAGTCCTCTGTATACTAAGTCTCAGTCTGAATCCTATAAGAGGAAATACAGATAACCTACAAGGTATACTGGCCGGAAACTCCTGATCCCTCAATGTCAAATGTAAGAGATACATCCTGATATCTAAGCATACATATAGATATGACAATAGCTGAGACTGTATGGAACTAACAGCATAATAACACCGGGGTAAACAACAAGTATCCAGAACAAGCATAATAAACAAGAATAGCGTATAATCTTACTGCTATCTATAACCAACCATGCATAGCAATATGACAATATCTAAAAGATAAGTCAAAGGGTATCCGCCTCAAAGTAGTAGTCCGTATCAAATAAAAACCTCCCGTCTGATACTCCGCAACCAAAAGTCCAAATCAGTGCCCTGTATCAAAGGACATTTTAAATAGCTATTACAAAGATAGTAACTAGCTAACAAGTCTCTAATTGAATGATAACCTCTCAATTAAACCTGGGTTTAAACAAACCGTAAACCTGATCATCCCATCATTCATATCAATCTTGATTACCAATTTAAATCATCACCCTAACTCCTCCAGGTTAACTAAAATCAAACCATCATCAATTTGATCCAAAACAAACATTAAACAGATCCCAAAACAATACAAACTGAACATATTGATCCCAAGGAAGCAAAACCTCACTGCAACACCAATTCGACACCAATTAACAGTCCAACAATAGCATCACGGCATCAAATAGACAACATACTGAAATAAACCAAGTATTACTCCAAATACATCAATGATCTGATCCAAAACTTAGATCTAACCAACAACTATTCCAATGTACATCCAAATTAATCTACTCTAATCTAGCCCAATGCAAATCAGAAATTACAGCAAATAAACATAACAAGCTATACTACTCCACTTACCTTTTATCCCAGCTCCAATGGCAAATCACCAACCGCAACCCTTCCATTCCCCACCGTGGACCAATTCCACCGAGACAACTCTATCCACGCACGTTAATAGTTCAGGCTGTTCAGAAGCAAAACCGTAGCACCAATTCTAATTAAAACCATCATACTCAGATTTAACCCAAATCCAATCTACACCAAACAGCACAAGAAGGAAAAATCCCACTAATCCAAGAACCAAAACCGGACCACATACACAACAACCTCAATACATCAACCATATATCTGAAACCTACTTGCCTCGCAAACTCCATTCGATCCAAAATTTGTTCTAAGCACATATCGAATCTAATAGATAACATCATAGGGCTCCAACAAACATAATCCGAATCCAAAACTTTATACCAGAATGACCGAGCAGTTTCCCTTCGCCTAGATCTCACCTATGGCTGGTAGCGACGCCCCCCTACTATTGGCTGAGGGTTGACGCAATTGTAGATCGACGAGGCCCCGTGATCAGAAAACCTAGATCCTGGCGTCGGGGAGGAGAAGCGGGCGTTGGGTTGTGATCGTCGGCTAGGGCACGGGAGGGGATGGAGAAGAGAGGTGTCGGCGGCTGCGGGTTGAGCTGCGGCTAGGGCACGAGGGGAGGAGGTTTTAATTAGAGGGAAACGGGTCTTTTTATAGAAAGGTCCTCGAACTTTCAGTAATTTTAATTCTACCCTTAAGGTAAGGGTTTTAGCTATTTAACCCTCTAATTTATTTGTAATCCACATCACATCTCTAGGATTAGATAGTTTATCCTCTTAACCCCTAAGCTTTAGCCAAAACTCGAACAAGTCCTAAATATTTAGATACATTTTTAGTTTAGACCTTTAGGATTAAGTATTAAGCAATTTAACCCTTTATAGTTTAAGAATTCACCTTAAACCTTTTTCCCTAATTCGATAAACCCTAGACTCAATCCAGAAAAACCCCAAAAATTTTCTGGTCTGGATTTTCGAATTGCCGTATTTTATACATATAATCTAAACAAATATCAGACATACTCATCATACTAAGCACATGAACTAAATCATAGTCTTATAACTAAATTCACATAGCATTCATAGAATCTGACTGAACTAAGCATTATCTTAAAACTGTTTCACTTAGAGCTATTACTGAACTTTTGAAACTTATACATATAATAAGTGAAAATAATAATCATGCTGCTGTAGGGCCGACAATGTGCTGCTAATGTGCGCATCCCTAAATAGATCCGAGGTAGCTAATCCCGAACCCATTAGGGTACTACTACTAGGTAAACTAGGAGCCTAGGGGCAACTAGGAGCCTACCCATGGACGAACTAGAGTCCAAGCACATGCCATAAAAAGTAAAATACTTTCATGAGAGTTTACCTTTTGCCAACCGGCTCCTCCGGTTGGACTTTTACCCAGTAGTCCTCCGCCAGGTGCCTAGTGTCCTTCGCCAAGTCTTAGATTGCCAGCATCCCTTCGCCAGGTGCCTAGCAGTCCTTCGCCAGGTCTTAGATTCCCAACAGCCCTTCGCCAGGTGCCTAGCAGTCCTTCGCCAGGTCTTAGACTCTTGGCAGCCCTTCGCCAGGTCTTTAGGATTTGATGCCTAGCAGTCCTTCGCTAGGTGCCCAGCAGCCCTTCGCCAGGACTTCTTTCTGCACACTTAATGAACACATTAGAACACAAATAATACTTAACTTTTGAACCCTTTGCCAATATCAAAACCCAGGTTCGACTTAGGTGCTCTGCACCAACAATCTCCCCCTTTTTGATTTATGGCAACCCGGTTCAAAAAGTTAAGTTTAAACTAGGAAAAAATCTAATTTCATTTCTCCCCTGGAAGAAATCTCCCCTAGATTTTTCAAGGGTTCGCGGGGTTTGAAAAAGTTTCTAAGTCTAAAAGGGAATTAATTTCTCAATACTTAGAACATTTTTAAAAGAAATGTAAGTTAGAGAACATTTTCCAAAAAAAATTTTAAGTTGGGCACTTGGAAAATTTGTACTTAGAAAATTTACACTTAGAAGATTTTTAGTTTTCGCACTTTAGAAAACTCTTCTAAACTTCTTCTGAGGTTTTTAATACTTAGAAAAACTAATCTCTTTAGTACTTTAGAAAGTTTTCAAGAAGATTTTGAAATGAACCTTAGAAATTTTTCTATTAGTGAAATTTAAAACTAGCTTAAGTAATTTTGAAAATTGACTTAAGTCAAGTAATTAGAAATAGTTTTGAAAACACTTTAGTAACAGTTTTGAAAATAGCTAGATCAAGTACTTAGAAACAGTTTTGAAAACAGCTAGGTCAAGTACTTAGAAACAGTTTTGAAAACAGCTTAAGTGATTTTACTTTTTGAAGAAAGGATAAACAAAGTTTTGAAAATTTTGAATTTAAAAAATTTTAAACCTTCTCTCCTTTCCAATCTCTCCCCCTTTGCCATATATCAAAAAAATTATAGCAAAAGAATATAGCAAAAGAAGTAAGCAAAACAATATAGCAAAAGAAGTAAGGTGCTGTACTGAACCAATTCAAGGTATAAACTGACCAAATCAATTTGAATTATCTCTTTCGGGTCCTGTCTAACCCAATTAGCTACTTACTAACTGTTATAAACAGTAGTTTTCGCTAGGGTTAGTCAAGTTAAGTGTTCTGTTCAAGTTAGATTTTCTAAGCTTGACACTTAACTGATTACTGTTTAATTTGTATTTAGTGCCCCAATTACTGCAGATGCACTGACTTAAAGCATCTTGAATTAAGGCAAAGACCTAAGCATCTCAACCCATTCTAGGTTATCAATCAAAAGTACCCTAAGGTGCTTGTGAGATGCTGGCTTCTAGATCTATAGGTGCATGCAGTTCTAGGGTTAGGGCCTAAGCTAAGTCCATTTGCGAAAAAGCCCTAGTTTTGAAGGGGTATTTTTTAAAAAAACTAAGTCAAAAATTGGTTTTAAAAAGAAAAAAAATTCAAATTAAGTAGAAACTGATAAGTAATAAAACAGTTTTAAAAAAACAGAAGTAGAGTAAACCTATTCTACCAAGCATAACCCTAACTGCCTTCTTAGTGAGCTGAACTCAGACTCAGGTAGGGTTTGGTGAATATGTCAGCTAAGTTAGATTTAGAGTCTACATGCTTAAGGACTATCTCACCCCTGGCTACATGATCTCTTACAAAGTGGTGTTTAACTTCTATGTGTTTAGTTCTGGAATGTTGGATTGGTTCTTAGTTAGATTAATTGAGCTTATATTGTCAATGTAGACTTGAGTTTGGGTGTAGTTAAGCTGGAAGTCCTTAAGAGTGTGCATCATCCATAAGAGTTGTGCTACACACTCTCCTAAGGCAACATACTCAGCTTCAGTTGTGGATAGAGCTACACAGTGTTGTTTTCTGCTGCACCAACTTACTAGACTATTTCCTAAAGTTGGCAGCTTCCACTTGTACTTTCTATCTATTTACAACCAGCATAGTCAGAATCCGAGTATCCTGACAAGTCAAAGGTTGAGGTCCTAGGATACCAAATCCCTACATTTAGGGTGCCCTTAATGTATCTAGTATTCTTTTTAGGGCTGCTAAGTGCTTTCCTTAGCACAAGTTTGGTATCTAGCACACATTCCTACGGAAAAAAGGATATCAGGTCTGCTGGCTGTAAGGTACAGTAGACTTCCAATCATACTTCTATAGAGTTTAAGGTCTACTGGTTTACCATCAGGGTCACTATCTATTTTTACATTTGTGGCCATGGGGGTACTTATGCTTTTAGAGTTATCCATTTTAAATTTCTTTATTAATTCCTTAGCATATTTGGATTGATGGACATAGTTTCCATCCCTAGTTTGTTTAATTTGTAACCCTAGAAAGAAGTTGAGCTCACCAACTAAGCTCATTTCAAATTCATTTTCCATTATTTTAACAAATTCTTTTAAGAAATTTGAGTTGGTGGACCCAAAGATTATGTCATCGACGTAGATTTGGGCAATAAAGATTTCTTTTCCTAAGGTCTTAATAAATAGGGTTGAGTCAATTTGTCCTTGTTTAAATTCTTTAGAAATTAGGTAGGTTGATAAGCGTTCATACCAGACCCTAGGTGCTTGTTTTAGTCCATAAAGTGCTTTAGTGAGTTTGTAAACATGGTCAGGTCTTTCTAAGTCCTCAAAACCGGGGGGTTGTCCTACATAGACTTCTTCCTTAATAAATCCATTTAGAAAAGCTGACTTTACATCCATTTGGTAGAGTTTAAATCCTTTATGGGATGCAAAGGCTAACAACATCCTAATGGACTCAAGTCTAGCTACTGGGGCATAGGTTTCGTCATAATCTAACCCTTCTACTTGACTGAACCCTTTGGCTACTAAGCGGGCTTTATTTCTCACTATTTCTCCTTGATCATTTAGCTTATTCCTAAAAACCCACTTAGTATCAATAATGGATTTGCCATTAGGTTTAGGTACTAGTTCCCAGACTTGGTTCCTCTCAAACTGGGCTAACTCTTCTTGCATTGCTATGATCCAATCAGGATCAGGTAAGGCTTCCTCTATAGTCTTAGGTTCAATTTTTGAAATCATTGCAATCTGACTAAGGTTCCTATAGGCGGACCTAGTTCTGACTCCTAAAGTTGGATCACCCACAATTTGATCAGTTGGGTGACTGAGTCTGGGTTTCTTAGTTTTTCTAGAACTTGGTTCAGCCTCAGGTCCAGTCGGTCGGTTTGGTTCAGTATTGGGTTCAACTACTTGGGTTGGTTCAATTGACTCAATAGTTGGTTCAATAGTTAGTTCATTTAGGGGTTCAATTAAAGGTTCAACAGTTTGTTCATTATCTTCTTGATCAGTATTTGATGAATTTAGATCTGGATTATCAGATTTTGAGTTAATTTCTTCATCAAATATTAGATTTGTTGTTTCTTCAATTTTCTTAGTTTGTTTGTTGTAAACCCTATAGGCTCTACTTGTTGTTGAATATCCTAAGAAGATGCCTAGGGTTGACTTAGACTGGAATTTACCTAGATAGTCCTTGGTGTTTAGGATATGGACTTTGCACCCAAAGACCCTTAGGTAATGTAGGTTTGGAAGTCTATGGTAGTATAATTCATAGGGTGTTTTATTGTGTCGTTTGTTAATTAGGACCCTATTTTGGATGTAGCAAGCCGTACTAATTGCTTCTGCCCAATATTGGTTAGCTAGGTTGAATTCATTGAGCATAGCCCTAGCGGCTTCCTGTAGGGTTCTATTTTTCCTTTCAACTATCCCATTTTGCTGGGGGGTTCTAGGACACGAAAATTCGTGTATATACCCGTTTACCTTACAAAACTCCTCGAATCGTTGATTTTCAAACTCTCCCCCGTGGTCACTCCTAAGTCTTTTGATTTTGGTATCGTTTTGATTTTCAATTAACTTACAAAAATCACTAAATAGGTTTAGGGTTTCATCTTTGGTCTTTAGAAACCTAACCCAGGTAAACCTAGAGTAATCATCAATAATTACTAAGCAGTACCGGTTTCCGCTTAGTGACTTGGCTCCATGTGAATCAAATAGGTCAAGGTGCAGGAGCTCAAGTGTGGTTTGAGTTAGATCTGATTGAATTAGTTTATGATTAGACCTGGTTTGTTTTCCTTGATTGCATGATTCACATATTAAGTTTTCATGATTTAATTTTAGGTATACCTTTAATTAGGCCAAGTTGGGTGATTTTTGAAATTAATCTCAGATTAGTGTGACCTAATCTCCTATGCCAGAGGTTTGATTCTTCTAACTGAGTTAACATGCATTTAGGTACTAGGGGTAGGTTTATAGTGTAAACATTATTTTTCCTAGAGCCCTTAAGCTTGATTTCTGAGTCTTACAAGTTTCTAATCAGGCAGTTAGAGTTGGTAAAGGTAACTACATAACCAGTATCACACAATTGACTTATGCTAAGCAAGTTAAATTTAAAATTTTCAACCAAAAGAACCTTTTTAATAACAAAGTCAGATTTAAGTTCAATGTTACCTGACCCAATCACCTTGAGTGTAGCATTGTTGCCAAATGCTACTGAGCCTAGGTTCTTGAACTTGAGTTTGGTGAATTTCAATTTATCCCCAGTCATGTGTCTGGAGCACCCGCTATCCAACATCCATTGGTCCAAATCTTTATGTTCCTACACATAAAGAGTTTTGTTGATTTGGATCCAATTAGAATTAAGGATAGCCTAAATTGATTTTCACAGCCTAGTCTGTCTCACCCAATCTAGAGTTATCAATCACGTTAGCCTTATGGGTTTTTGTGAGACAGGTTTTGAATAGACAGAATTATTTTGAAAAATCATGATTTATTTTGAAAAAGTTAAATTAATTTTGAAAACAATTGTTTTGAATTTATTTTGAAAAAAGTGTTTGAATCTACAATTAACTGAAAATTTGTGTTAGATTCGAATTTGACAAAGAATAATTTGAATTTGAATTTCAAAAATTGGCTTCCAGGTCTTGGCGAGGCACTAGGCCTTCTTTGGCCGTAGCCTTATTGGATCATCAACCCTTTCCTTGACAAAGCCTTTTAATGAAATTTCATTTTCAAAATTACTTTTTGAAAAATTCTGGTCTAACTAGTTTGGGTCTTGGATCGGTAGCTTCGGCTAGTTTCACCAGTCTAAAGAGACCAAGTAGTGTATACTTGACCTTATTAGAAGAGGCTTCCCTAACGTACTATCATCTCACCGCCACCCAATACTATGTTGTTCAAATTTCAGTTAATTGGTTCAGTCCTTAATCTAACCAGTCCTAAGTCTAAGCATGTAAATTGCAGAAAATAAATAAACAAGCAATCATGCAATTTACAAAAGAAAAAGAATTATTTAACTATAAAATTGTTTTTAATTGGCTCCCCCTGGACTAAAGCCACGATAATGGTTCGGCAAGATGTGAATCTTGTCCTTGGGGATCCAATATTGATTTGATCCAGTTTGTTGTTCAGGCATAGTTTGGGTACCCATGCCTGAATTTTAGGTCTAGACTGATTCAGTACAGCATAGTATGATCTTTGTCTAGACTTGGTTCGATAGCCTAACCCGGATCGATTTAGAACCGACTTCTGTTTTCCAAGGAATCAAGACCCTTGGAACCAGAAGTGAATCGTTCTAAGGCTGCTCTAAGGTCCTTGACTTGAGTTTTCAAGGAGGAGTTCTCTTCTCAAGTTTTTCAACTTGAGTAGAGGTTCCTTCTTGAACCTTC